>JAJLZI010000120.1:0-21182 GCA_030572135.1 Intestinozyma alai
TCGCCCGCCGACAAGGAAAATGCTCCAAAGAGCTTCCACGACTGCCACCTTCATGGCACCGACGTTTTCTGCATCGATGGTGATGAGGAAGTTCAATTTGTTGTTGAAGAGCATGACTCCCACGCTCATGAGGATGTGCACACCACCGCCTCTGCCCTGAATGCTACTCAGGAAACCACTTCTCTGGGCCTTGAAAGTCAACTTGAAAACGGTGCCGGTTACATCAAGCCATTGGGATCGGCAATGGCTGTTGCCTTGGCCTTGTTGGCTTTATAGTTTGTTTCTAAATATGCTTTCGATATCTATGAAAGATACCTCTTTACTCAAAAGTGCAAGCTTTAATAAAAATATGACTCCATTCCTAGTTCTGTGTGTTAGAATGCACCGCTGTACGTAACCATGTTTTCTCATTAACATCTTCTGCCTATTTCTATATATCACCGTTAGTTGAGTAAAGACCTAAAAAAAATTAACCCTAATCTATAATAGCTGCAACTCCATTCCCGTGGCCATCATACATATATCCCAATTTCCTCCGGTCCTCAAAGGTATTTCTATAACACACCGGGGCCATATTGTATCGTGAAATCACCTGCACCATATCGTCGTACTTCATTCCCGCCCCGTGGCATATCCTCGCAACCGTATCCTTACCAAATACTTTGCTGGCGATTTGGCATTCATGAAATATCCACGAGAGGATGTACTCTGAGCTTGGTCGATTGTACGGGCTGACTATAATCGGGATACTGACGACAACGTCCTTGGCGTGCCCAAGTTTGACTTTGAGGATCAACTCGTACTTGAGGGAAAAGAATTTCCCGAGCTTGGTGAAGCCCTGGATGTGGGTCAAGGGAATGCCATCTTCCAATTTGTCGAGCTGCTTGACCTTGGAGATGCTGTACGGCTCAATCACCGTCGTGCACCAGTCCTGGTCGAGTTCGGGCTCTAGGAAAATGTCCTGTGGCTGGTAAAGCGCTAAATAGTCATTCTCGAGGGGGAACTTGAAATTAAAATGGTGGGCTACGCCTTCAAACGTCAACTGCTTGTCAAACACCTTAGTAGTGGAGTATAGTTTGTACTCCTTTTGGGGTGGGAGTCCCGAGTCGAAACATTCGATGATTTCTTTCACCTGCAACGTCAACTGTTTAAGCACGATGTCCTTCTTCAAATTGTTATTGCTGGAATTCGTGCACACATTCACGTGGAAGTCGACATCGTCGCCGGGACCAATGGCACTCACCGGTAGCGTGCATTCCACTATCGCCTGCTTGTCGCCGGACATTTGTTTCTCCAACACCGGCTCGTTATATTGGCGATACAACGGTAGTGCATCGTACACCTTTATGGGCACCGGGAACGACTGGACAAAGTTCAATTCGTTGGCCGAGTACTCGCCACACGACAATTTGACCGATAGTTTGTGGGTAGTTGTGGCACACCAGTTGGGAGCATACCCGCTGGAAACGATATCTCGCGGTAATGGTATTAGTATCGGGATGTCCAAGGCAAACAACTCCTGGTAATGGTGTCCCATAGGAGGTAGAAACGCCAACGGGTTGGAGTAAATCTTGAACTCCTTATGCGAATCGTTGCTGCCGAATCTACTGGACATGGACACCTTATAGACGGTGGAAAGGTATACGCCTACTGATCGCAAATTGAATGGTGAGCCCGTGACTGACCGTATTTGCACCACGGTTTCTATACGAGGGATGCTCCGAGGAACCCCGGGACACCCATGAACGATTGATGATTCCGAAGGTTGTAGGGACACTAGAATGTCGGGTTGTGTTTTCGACATAGTCCTTCCTCCTCCGTCCCTGACAATCAAGAACAGTAGGTGATGGAGTGTTTTCTTTTTCTTTTTCTTTTTTTTCCCTCCCCCCTTTGGTTGATCTTGATAATGAGATCACCAGTGGTTTGTTTATTAGTTTTATCTACTTGGAATGGGTTGGATGGGTTTGATGATGTTTTTTTTTTTTCTGGCCTGTCTCTTCGTAGTTGGTATACACTTTCAGCCTCCTTTCTCTGCCTCCTTTCTCTGCCTTCTTTCTTGGTGTGTTGTTATTATTGGTTTATCTTTTTCGTTTCTCGGTGGTTACATTGTTAGTTATTTTTTTATGGGAGTTGTATTTCCCTTCTCATAAGAGCCCATAAAATATGGCGTATTGTAGGGTAAACTTTTCTTTAAACTTCAACTGGTAGTATTTGAACGTTTCAAGGGAACTGATGGACAAGTTTACGGTGACAAATAATAAACAAAACAAGAAATTACATGTGACTGTGTCCCATCCGTGTCTGGCACTGAAGGCGAAGAGTTGGGCATAGATCATCACCTCGTGGAAATAATGGGGGCACGCCTGGTACTTGAAATCGGGCAAAGAGTACTTCACCAATCGGGACAATTGGTAATGGCAACTGAACTGCTGCTTTGAGCAGTATACAAAGCCGGCTATGCCCAAGTAATCCCACCAGTCCAAGGAAATAGGGTAATCCCCGGGATAATATGTCTTCAAACCCATATAAGTGGCCCCCGATACGAGAATGTAGTGGGCCATCCCCACCAAATAGTGAGAAAGGTTGATTTGCGACGTGGAGGAGAACTTGGTGATGGCTATGCATTCGCCCATCCTGCGGACTCCCTGCACCCATAACAATTTATGGATGATTAGCAAATCCTGGTACTTTTGCGCGTTGGCGGTGGGGCCACTAGAGCTTGACGGTCCTGGCTGGACAACGTAGATGGCAGTAGTGAATAGGGTTAGTCCTATATAGAAATGAGAAAAGTACGATTTCGGCGCCACTAACTTTTTGGAGACGAAACTAATAAATGGATTACGCTGAGAGGAGGCGTGGCTTGGATCCACGGCGGTTTTGCCGTACTTGAGCAAATCATGGAGGGGTGTAAACAATTTGATGGTGATGATTGCGGCAGTCATTAGGATATAGGCAATGGAGACCAACATTTGAATGTGGCTCATTGTCAACCAGGAGAAGCTTGTGATCATGGGCAGGAATGGTGGTGGTGGTTGGTATGTAGAAGAAGAAAAAAAAACCATGTGAGAAATGGCAGGATATATACACCTATACCACATAACAAAAGGGTGTACAACGGCGGGAATTTATGCTGGGATGGTGATGTGTAATCTGAATGAGACACCACCAATGGCGAAGGTTTTTTTTGTGATGTAGCGATGGGTATAGTTTGGTGGTGTATAGTTTGGTGGTGTATAGTTTGGTATTGTGGATGGGATCAAAAATATACCAAAAAATTTCATCAAAAATAGTAAATACCAATAAACGGGGTTATGCAATGTCAAGAGAAACCAGCCATGAAAAGTCAATCAGTGGTTGTTACTGTAGATTTTCAATGAAGACTAAACAACGGAAGAAATTGATGGATTAGGAATATATCACCCCCACAAAAGCCTCCATTCACATACAGGTTTAGTTCAATTCCCTCCCACTATAAAGAACCATCTCTAAAGAGAACGAGTCAAAAACAAAAAAAAAAAAATATTGCAAATTTCAATTCCCGATCCGCTCCTTTATCGGAGAGAGGCTTTTGGCAGTGGAGAAGATTAGTCACCACCAATCATACTATGGCACATCAAACTGGCCCAGATTTCATCAAACCGGGTCTATACTCAACACCATAGTATAGAAAACACTTGTGAGAGGGAAAGAATCCCCATCCCCTCCCAAACTGTAGTAAATTGGCATCTCTCCCACCACTATTAACGTCAGCACCAGTACCCGGGCCAAACCCACAATAGTAAACTTGATGAGGGTTAAAAAAAAATACTGGCTCATTGTTTGCCCATACATTTTCACCTCCGGCGAGAAAATGTGCCAGTTGGTTGAGTCACAATTTTTCAGTGAGGGTGAAAAATTTTTCTAACCCATACTTAAATAGTGATAGATTCCTTCTTCTTCTCTTCTTCTTTTCCTCTTCTTCTTCTACTTCTTCTCCTCATCTAAACCGTAGACATCATGTGTGGTATCTTTGCTGCTTATCAACAGCCCCAGATTGAAGAATTCAAAACGAAAGCGTTACAATATTCCAAGCTTATCAGGCACAGAGGTCCCGATTGGTCAGGTAACGTTACCCAAAACTCATCTATTTTATGTCACGAAAGATTAGCTATTGTCGGGTTAGACTCTGGTGCTCAACCAATCACTTCCCCAGACGGAAACTTCACCTTGGCCGTGAATGGAGAAATCTACAACCATATCCACTTAAGAACCCAATTCCCCGACTATAAGTTCAAGACCCATTCCGACTGTGAGCCCATCATCCCCTTGTTCCAGAAATACGATATTGACGCTCCTAAACACTTGGACGGGATGTTTGCGTGGGTTTTGCACGACAAGGCCAACGACAGAATCGTTGCTGCTAGAGACCCCATCGGTATCACCACTTTATACTTGGGTAAGTCTTCTTCGTCGCCCAAAACCAGATACTTTGCTTCCGAGTTGAAGTGTTTGATCGAAGAGTGTGACGAGATTGTCGCCTTCCCTCCTGGCCACATTTACGACTCCAACACCGACCAGATCACAAGGTACTTCACTCCTACCTGGTGGGATGGTTCTAAGATCCCCGCAACCCCAGTAGACTACAAGCAAGTCCGTGAGACCTTGGAGTTGGCAGTGAGAAAGAGATTAATGGCTGAAGTCCCATACGGGGTCTTATTGTCTGGAGGATTGGACTCGTCGTTGATTGCTTCTATTGCTGCTCGTGAAACCAGAAAGGCTGCTGAATCCTCCTACAACCCTGCCGGGATCGACGCCAACAAGGAATTATCCGGTGTCGATGACTCTGGATCGTTGCACTCGACTTCTCTCTTTAACCAATTGCATTCGTTTGCCATTGGATTACCGGGCGCACCTGATTTGATTGCTGCCGAGAAGGTGGCTCATTTCATTGGTACCATCCACCACTCACACACTTTTACATTACAGGAAGGTATCGATGCTCTCGACGATGTTATCTACCATTTGGAAACCTACGATGTCACCACCATCAGAGCATCTACGCCAATGTACCTTTTGTCGAGAAAAATCAAGGCCCAGGGGATCAAGATGGTTCTTTCTGGTGAAGGGTCGGACGAGATCTTTGGTGGGTACTTGTACTTTGCCAGTGCCCCCACCGCAGACGATTTCCACCAGGAATGTGTGCAAAGAGTAAAGAACTTGCACTATGCGGATTGTTTAAGAGCCAACAAGTCTACCATGGCTTGGGGATTGGAAGCTAGAGTTCCTTTCTTGGACAAGAAGTTCCTTGAAGTGTGTATGAATATCAGACCTGAAGATAAGCTTATCAAGCCAGAAGAAGGCAAGATTGAAAAGTATGCTTTGCGTAAAGCCTTTGACACTAGCGATGACCCTAATGCCAAGCCATACTTGCCTGACGAGATTCTTTGGAGACAAAAGGAACAGTTTTCCGATGGTGTTGGTTACTCGTGGATTGACGGGTTGAAAGAGATTGCTGAGAAGGCGGTTTCTGACGAAGAGTTTGCCAACCCTAAGCCCGAATGGGGCAGCGACATACCAACCACCAAGGAAGCTTATTGGTACAGGTGTAAGTTTGACAGAATGTTTAACAACTCCAAATCTGCTGCCAGCACAGTTATGAGATGGATCCCCAAGGCAGAATGGGGCTGTCATGAGGATCCTTCTGGGAGATACGCCAAGACCCATGAGCATAAGGTGGTGAGTTGAGCGGTGGTGGTGGTGGTGTGAGAATGAACTTTTTCCTCCATAGTTTGTATTATTTATAGATAGTTGAAGTTATGTGAAGTAAACACTGTAAAGTTAATGATCAAAGTAACTAAAGCACTAAAACACCTACGCTAATCACCCGCATTTATAAACCACCCAAATACTCACCAACCACACCCTCGTCCCGCTCATACCAAGCAGCATTGATGCTAACGTTATCCAACGCCTGCTTCAAACTCCTCTCAAACCCGTGCACGTCTCTAGTCTTAAAGAAGCCATCAATACGCTCCCCAACCTCTTGGCTTTGGTAGTTGCGCAACGTCATCTTCACAAATCGATCCAACACAACCATGTTGGTGGACATCAACTTGTAGAAGGTGTCGTAGTGGTCCAAGAAAAAGCCCAAGAATAACGATTTGGTGGCGGAGTTTTTCGAGAGCGGCAGCCCGAGGAAATGGGAATCCATGGTAGGGATAACCTCTGGTTTCAAAAGCATCTCCAATAACTGGTTAGCAATGGCCATATTGGTGACATGGCCAAGAGCGCAAAGAGCAATCTCACGTGAATCCAATGATGTGGGCAGGGTAACTTCCATGAGTATAGCCTGGAATTGTTCCTCGGAAAAGCTAGGCGATGCCGCTATCGTGGTGAACACAAAAGACCGCAATGATGGGTGCAAACTGTCGCTGTTAGTGACCCAGTTCTGGAAGAGTTCTGAGGCGTACTGGTACACCGGATCCACCGATAACAACCCGGCCCGGGTGAGAATCTCTGAACGCAACTTTACCTTCAAGAAATCCGATTCCGGTGGCAAAGTGGCCGCCGCCGCCTGCAAGTCACTGACAATCTCCAACGCTTTGTGGTTATATAATTGGCGAATATACTGCGATATCTTTGGTGTTAACGCATCAGTGGAGAATGCAGTAGAGAATACATCTAACCGTTTCCCCAACTCCAGCCACACCACATAATCGTCACCAATCTTACTGGAAACGTCGTTCACCAACTTTAAGAACGTCACCGTCGAGTTATTTCCCGAAATGGCCATAGCCGCGGTATCGGCGATTAACCCGACTTTATCTCTACACGAGAGCTGGTCAAAGAACGGCAAGATGCTGGTTTCCAAGACCCTGGGCAGGTAATTCACTCTGTATACACCCGAAGTGTCCTGGTTCAACTTGAAGTACTTGTCAATCAATGGGAACTGGTCAATAATGAGGGTTTTGCTTTCAAAGGAGTCTATGATGCTTTCGCCCTGTCCATCACTACCACCAGCACTAGAAGCAATGTTCAATGGGATCCACCATTTGGTTTGATCCTCAGCCTCGGTAACATCACCCCCATTTAAAAACCTCGCCTGTTTCAACACCAAACTGTTTCCATGTACATCTACACTAACAATAGGGAACCCCACCTTTTTAATCCATGAGTCCATCAACTCGTCAATGGGTTTTCCACATACATCACCAATGCTACTCCACAAATCATGACTGGTGGCATTACCATATTTATGTTTGTTCAAGTAGTTAGCCACGCCTTTCAAAAACACGTCTCGGCCCAAATAGTTCGACACCATCGATATCGTCGACGCACCCTTCAAGTAGCTGATGGCGTCAAACACCTGGTCGATATCCAAAGCGTCAACCACAGGAACTTCAATTGGGTGGGAGTTCCGTAACCCATCCAAATCTAACGCATGCTGCAATGATTCAGAGACAAACCCACTAAAAATGTCCCATTTGGGAAACAAGTAGTCCACAGCAGCATAACCAACCCAAGTAGCAAAACCTTCATTAAGCCAAAGTTCGTCCCACCACTTCATGGTTACCAAATTACCAAACCATTGATGGGCCAATTCGTGGGCCACCACATAGGCAACCTTTTGTTTATACGCTGGATCCGATTTCGCAGCCGAGTATAAAAGAGCAGTCGACCTATAGGTGATCAACCCCCAGTTCTCCATGGCATTATGGGAAAAGGAGTGCACGGCAATAAGGTCGAGTTTAGGTAAGGGGTACTTGATTTCAAAGATTTTCGAGAAGTAGTCTACGATTTTGGGAGTAATTTCCAGAGCCAATTGGGCATCCTGAAGGTACCCTTTAGTGGTGTAGACACGTACTGGTAGTGGTTTATCACCAGGAAGGTAGGAGTCTTTGGTGAATGATTCTATGTACTCAAATTCCCCACATGCCCAAGCCAATAAGTATGTGGACATAGTGGGGGTAGTTTCAAAGTGTACACGTTTTAAGTCGTTATCTAATTCCTCTGTGTGAGACACAGGGGTAT
This sequence comes from Intestinozyma alai, assembly GCA_030572135.1. NCBI lineage: Eukaryota > Fungi > Ascomycota > Pichiomycetes > Serinales > Debaryomycetaceae > Intestinozyma > Intestinozyma alai. The sequence goes on from JAJLZI010000120.1 coordinate 8,011, forward strand.
TGCCGAGACAGGTCCAGGACGATGGCAAGGTCACGTCCACCTTGAACGTGGCCTTCAACAGTGGCTCGTCAAGACAGGGGAATGCTCTTCTAGCATCGGTGGCTTCAAACTGGGTAGATAACATGAACTTTTCTACACCATCTTCGACATATCCGGACTTGTAGAACCCTGCCATGTTAGTTTGGATAATGGCGTCGTAGTTGATGGTCACCACGAGTTGGCCGTGTTCAGGAGCAACTGGTTCCGAGAACTTGACAATTAAGACTTCTTTAGAGGGGTTTTCCTCAATGGAGGAAACGCCGATGTTATTTTCGCCCTGGAGGACCGAGATGCCATCTTTAGTGATGGTTAAGTCCCGGTAATTCAAGTGCAATTCCGAAGTGGATGAAACCACGTCCAAGTCAATCACCACTTTCCCTTTGAATGTTTCCTTGGGGATGTCGACTGCGGAGACAGAAACCTGGTAGTGCGTGGGTTTGAGGGCGGTGGGGAGTGCCTCATAGTAAGGCTGGAGTGGTTGTTCCGTCATTGTGTGGGGAGGAGAAGAGAAGAGAAGAAGAACCAGAAGAGAAGAAGAACCAGAAGAGAAGAAGAACCAGAAGAGAAGAAGAACCAGAAGGATGGAACACAAATTAGCTTTGTGATTTTTTTTCCCATTGAAGCCACTTGGTCGAGTGGGAAGGATTGGGTTTAATGGATAAGAACAAATGCCGTGGACGATGGATGGGTGATTAGGTGATGGTAATCTGTATATATTGACGAATAAAGCAAGAGAGGCCGAGACTATGTGGAATATCTGGTATAATAGCCGTCGAATTCCAGGACCAAGTTGTTTTCGACTGTAGTATTAACCAGGAACTATACATGTACAAGAAGACTTATTGTAGAGTATGATTGAATACGAGACCAGAAGATATATAGTATGAATATATAAATGTCCTTATGTTTCCCAGCTACTTATGTTTCCATGTCCTTGCCCCAGCTACTTATCTTTCAAACCCTTATGTATAGACCACCTCCCCCAGATAATTTTAATTCCTCACTACAAAGTAAAAACCCCCACAACAACAATACTCCCCAAAACTAAGTTGCGTTACTATAATCACCACATTCGGGGGTAATTTCATTCTCCAACGAAACCCTAATTCTATTTTTACTTTTATATAATCACCCCGAGTATTGTTTTGCTTTCTCGTCAAGCGTTTGCAATCCCCCACATAAGCTACTCTTTTTTTTCTCCTTTGTTCAGTAACTCCTAGTTGTTGGTATATCCTGTTCCACTAGTGACGAAAACATCCGAGAATGGCTCAGTTGGTTGTGTTTATAGTGACGTGGTTGGCTACATTTCTCCAGGTTGCGGCGAGAAATGACCCTACTGTATTGAATCTCGAATATGGGGTTGTTTGCAGTCCCGTGGTTCAATCCAAGTCTCAGCGAGGCACAGTCAAATTATACATCGATAGTGTTAATTATAAGGACGAACTGCATTTGGAGGCCTTGCGGATCCCGGTGTTGATCTTCCAGGCGTCGAATTTGATCAATTTCACTAATCTTCCTACCCCTGATTTGTATTACTCTCAGTACAAGACCGAGAAGAAACTGCTCTACAGTGACTTGATCGATGAAAAAAACAGCAAGTTTAAGTTGAAGGCCGCTGACGGATTCGCCATTGACAAGAACCAGATTTGGAATGATTACATAAGTGTGGACCGCCAAAACAAGGACGACGACGCCGCTGCCGCCCACGTAAATGTAGAATTTATCGTCCCCCACTCGGGAGTATACTGTGTGTTTGTCGCGCCACCTCTTGAGGACGACATTACTGATATCGTGATTCCCATCACTTTTAAACACGAATACGGCAACTTGCCTCCGATGATCCACGAAGTCTACTCCACTTTGAAGTATGTCATTGCTGGTGCTATTGTGTTGTTTTTGGGCATGTACTACTACATTCTTAAATTTGTTGGTGACGATTACACCAATTTGAACAGCTTGTCGGTGGTTTCGAAGGGAGTCATTTTCTATGTCCTCTTGCCGAATATAGTGGTTCTCATAGTGGTTTGGTTTATCTTCTTTGTGCAAAACAACTTTGTGGTGGACAACGACAATGCTCCGTTTTCCAACGGGTATATAGTTAGCCTGGGCGTGTCGGGAGTGTTCCAGATATACATAGAATTTGTTCTATTGCTATTTGTGATGGGATACGGGGTGATTTATTACCACAATGGCAACTCCAGCCGGTACCACGTCTTCCCGCAGAAGCAGTTCACTACTGTGCTGACGTTGTTTATCACCAATGCCGTTGTGTTGTTGCTTACGCTTGCCGCGAGCACGGGTTTACCCAAAGAGTGTGAGTATGTGGTTGGTGTCCAGGGAAATGTAAAGAGAATTGATGAGATGGGATCAATACCCACGCGGATGCTTGTGTTTTCTGGGTTGGGGTTGGTTGTTGGCCTTTACAAGTTTGTTTGGTTTGGGTGCATGATGGTGTACTACGTCCGAACCAAAAAGCTTATCGCATCGTTCCCTCCTTCTTCAGCCGATACCAATTCCATCTCCAAAGTGGTGCTGGCGTACAGGAAGACCATCTTGATCATTCTATTGCCCAACATTGTCCTTGTCGTTTTTATGGCGTATGTATACTGGAGATCACTCAACAGCATCATGAATGTGCTCATCCCAGACCCAGATTCCCGGCTGAGGATTCCCGTGTACGATGCCGCAAGGTTCTTCCAAGTCCTTGAAATCACCCAAATCAACTCTATGGGCGACTTGAAAACCAGCCAATGGGCTAATTTCTTGCAGAACTTTGGCACTATTCTCGGGGTGTTCTTGGTTTGGATCAAGGACAACAATGGGTTGATTGTTGATCCCGATGCCAATGATCCGATCGTTTATGCCGAGATTTCCGAATTCGATATCAGCGACGAGGAGAGCGGTAGAGCCTAGAGTATTATATACACGCTTTTATATTGTTTCTTGAGTAGCGTAGTCTACAGATATTCTGTTATTTGTTGATATAAACACTTACTGGAGAGTTTGGTACAAAAGAGGAAGCATGTCCCACTGGGGAAGCAGAAACCGTGTCCCCCATATTCAGCACTCATGCACTCACGCATACTAAACTCCATACTGGCGCATAAACTACTGGTTGTGCCACTTCTCTCTTTTTCTCTATTTGCCGTTGCAGCACCTTCCTCCCATACCCCGGAGATATTGCGCACGTGATGCGTGGGTGGCAAGGCTGCAAACACACCAACCAGCCCATGGTTACGAACATCCACAGACTCTCTTATACCAAACTCTAACCCAAAATGTGAGTACCACGTTTGCTTTAGGGGAACTCTGCCACCCCTTTCGGAAGAGACTAAATTTCCTAATGTGGGTCTCGGGTCTGGTTAACTTGCCAAGAACCGTAAAAGCCAAAACTCGCATAACCTCGCATTGGCTAGTCTACAATCGTCTCACACTTTAAAATCGGGCTAAACTGGTGGGCGATTGATAGATTTGTATTTAAGTAATACAAATTCTCTCTCTCCTCATCCTCCTCACCTAAAGGTAATTTCGGTTTCCATATCCATCTCGTAAACGTAGACATGGAAATATGGACATGGTCCAGCTTGTAGTTACATGTCTTGCAACTTTAGCATTGACGCAGGTTACCAGTGCCTTCCGACAGCACGATACGGTTCTTAGTCTCGATAACGGGGTTGTTTGCAGTCTCATGGTCCAACCGGACACCAAAGCCAGTGTAATAAAACTTCACATCGACGATGTGGTTTCCCAGGATGGGGCAGTATCAGAGTCATTTCACCTTCCGGTATTGGTCTTCCCAGCAACCAGTATAGTCAACTTTACCCGTCTCCCTTCTCCAGAACAGTACTACCATGCATACCCCAGCCAGAAGGAAGAGCTCTACGGTGAGCTAATTGCCGAACAGGACGGGGAGTTTGAGCTCGAGGTTGCTCCGGGCTTTATCCTTGATAAAGGCAAAATATGGAACGACTTTGTCACCCTCGGCAACCTGTTCAAGTCGGAGAAATCACACGTTGAGGTTGAGTTTGTCATACCCCAGACGGGCATTTATTGCGTATACATTGCCCCCCTTGCCGATCAGGACCTTCTTGAATTGAAGGTGCCGGTAGAGTTCCACCAGGAGCACGGAGACCTACCACCCCTCTACCATGACCTATATCTGACGTTGCTATGGATGGTGGTGACGGGAACACTTGTGTGCACGGCGATGTACCGCTATATCCAGAAATTTGTTAGCTATGACATGAGAAACATCAATAAGCTATCGGTCATTTCGCGAGGAGTCATCTTCTACTTGCTTGCTCCGTTTATTCTAGTGTCGCTGTTGCAGTGGATAGTGTATTTCATTGGCAACCATTTCCTATCGTTCACCTCACCCAGTTGGTACACCTGGTTGTTATTGGCCGCAACCCAGATTATTGCCCAGCTGTTTCTGGTTTACGTGAATGCTTTGGCGTTACTCTTTATTATGGGGTACGGAACCGTTTACTTCCACCTGGGCCATTCAAAACGGTACCGAATGCTTCCTCGCACCGATGCGTCGTTCCTACTGGTGATGGTGGTTTCTAACATTATTGTCATTATTGTATATGTCCTCCTGGGTGCAAACTTACCCCAACCGCACCCGTATATAATTGGGTTGGTAAACTTGCCCACCAGCACCGAGTTTACCACAGGAGACACTTACAGCTTCACTTCCCGATTGAACAATGTTGTTATTTGGAACCGGTTTATGTGGTTTGCGGCAATGGTGTATTATTACATCCGAACCAGCATTACCATAGCCACCCTCGCACCACCTGCACCCGAACCTCATCACTCCGACACCATTAGGGCGAAATTCAAGTACACGTCCTTGGCCATGATTATCGCCCCCGTCGTTACTTTTGTGGCTATCAACAACGATAGCATTGCCCAAGGGTTGTCCCTGCGGATGCGAAGCTCTATTTACGACGAGGTTCAGGAATTGCAGAATTGGGAACACAGTCAATTGAGAGGCCGGCTTTTGTGCAGCTTGATGTTGTCTGACTGGTTCAAGGTGTTGGGAATGACTGCGGCGTGCTACTTTTTATGGATTAAGGATAACAAGGGCTTGATTGTAGACCCATGTGAGTATAACCAGATTATCTGCGACGAAGTTTCCAGCAGTGATGACGATGATGAGGATAAAGTGTATTGATTGGGTATAACAGGCCGGGAAGTTTATGGTATGAGGTGATTGCCATCTACAACACTTTGACTTCACTTCCGAAGAGACACCTTAAAGCAACCATCCCATCACACACAGCAGAACCATCTTTTTCCTTTTCATGTATTTCTTACATACTTTACATATATATGCAAAGAAGATTTTAGTGTCTTCAGGTCTACTACAGGAGAATTGTTAATAGTACAAACAAGGGACTGTGTGGAGAGACCCACCACAGGGAAAACTTACACTGGAACCACCACCGCTCATCTACGGTTTCTTCTAAACTTATGCCTAGACCCACCTTTCTTAAACCCTCTTCTGTGTTTCCCATCCAATCCGTTATCCAAGCCTTTATCTACGAGCCCGATTTCCCTAGCCAACGCGGTGCCCAACTCAACGCCGAATTTTTCAACCCGGGCCAAGTCCTTACGAGCAGCAGTGGCAGCAGCATCGTCGCCAAACTTTTCTGCCCGCGACATCTTCTTAGTTAGCAAGTCTATGGCCAATTGCTTTCTTTCCTCGGCTGTCAACGGTTTAGGGGGCTCTGGTTTCAGTTCTTCAGGCTGGGGTTTGGGTTGGATAACCGTTAATGTGGGTTCTTCAGTTGGGGGGAGTTTAGTAGTGGCATTAGGAGCAGCAGGCTCAGCAGTGGGTTCAACAGGTTCAGCAGTGGGTTCAACAGGTTCAGCAGTGGGTTCAACAGGTTCAGCAGTGGGTTCAACAGGTTCAGCAGTGGGTTCAACAGGTTCAGCAGCAGCTTCGTCAACTACAGTGTCTGGTTCAGGAACAGTTTCCGACTCGGTCAAACGTTGTATAAGATCGGCCTTTTTCCCATCGGTGGCCAATCCCTTGGTCTTTAAAGACTCCTTTAACTGAGCCACCGTTTGTGAAGAATAGTCTGTCATTATAATGTTTACTGAGCTAGTTTGATGTTGGCTTGGTGTTGGCTGGGTATTGGTTTAGTGTTGGCCAGTTTTTTTTTTTTGTTTTTTTTTTATTGGTGTGGAATTCTCACGCAGGGTTATGGCATCGGTGTTGTGGTTAGTTTGCCGAGACTCATGAATGGGGTGAATACACGTTTTATCAGGTTGAGGGAAGGGGATAGGTAGTGTTGAATGGGTTTGGGAGATTTGTTGTAGTGACATAGAAAGTGAATTACTGGTGTGAAATGTGTTTGTAGTTTGCTCTATGTAAAACATGCGGCGAGCAATGTATATGGAATCAACATATGGATATATACAACTGTAGAGATAGAAGATGTAGTTATAATGGTGGGAGATGTACGATTGGAAGTAATTTCCTACGTGTATATGGATCTCGAGTCTAGTATCATTATTTTAACCCTTTTCCAATCTGGTTTAGCTAATGAGTCCTAGCTTTTGGGGGTACTCTTTCCAAAGGCACCGGGGAAACGCTTGTTCATATATGGCAGAGGTCCAGCAAAACTGGCCATGTAATAGCCGACACTTCCCAATAATGGGCATGTAGGACCGGCTAACTATTTCGCCAAAGTTTCCTGGTCAGGAATTACCAATAACAATGGGCAATGCTTGCAGTTTATAGAGGGAGAATCACAAAAGGTGACCCCGCACCCCTCTCACACCGTCAACATAAACTCCACCACGATTGCCAATACTAGAATCGTCAAATTGACTGCAATCAAGAGCAAAATACCCAACCTGGTGACAGGAAACTCATCTCTCACCAACCGTTGCTGGACCAGCAAATACCGCGCTAGCCCCACTACAATCGCAATACACCCCAACGCCATGCACATGACGGTTATAGGTTTCATTACCACTGTCGTTGACGAGCCGGTGTAGATCCTATTGTCGATACGGAAAAACTGGAGAAACCCAATGGAGAATATCATAAAGGTTAATCCAGTACGAATCCAACTTAAGAGCGTCCTTTCATTTGCTAACTAGGAGGGATTAAGTTAGTACCGAGCACAGACCGTGACAGTTGGCCAATGCTGGAGTTAACGATACATACATGGTCTCTTGCAACCGAGCCGTTATTCTTTAGGATTATGGTAAATCTGAACCAGTCGCTCCAGGAGGTGATTTCCCCTGGGGTCTGATGTGGGATGTGGTGTTGCAGCCGGTCTGTTGGCTCTGGAGTGCGCACCAGCTGGTCTACTGTGGCGTCGTCACCAGCACCAGAATTTCGTGGTAAAATTTCCATCTCCATCACCACTGGAGTTGCCCTTTCCTCTTGGTTAGTATGCGATCTACTCATTGACATCTTCGTTTCAGCAGCTACACCAACCTGTTTGGTGCTTGAACCAGTGGCTGGACTTTTAGCCATCCCTTAGCATACCCAGAGGTGAAATTTAGCCATTTATTCTCCGTTACCCGGACGTTCGCCGGTTTAGATAACCTCGTGGAGAGGTTGATGGCTATAGATTGGTAATGTTTGGGGGGGGGGGTAGTTAGGCATTGAGGTATATTCAGAGTTTGTAAGGGCGTTAGAGAATGGACTGTTATATACACCATTTGCTTCTCAACGGGTAAACTCTGTTCTTTTGCAACCCACTCTTCTAATCACATTCTTATAGGTAAACTCTGTTCTTTTGCAACACATCTATCACACTGATACTCATCTATTCACACAAACATAATTATACACTCAACACACCCCCTCACCTACTCAGCCATCTCTTCATCCTCACCCTCCCCAACACTGGTAAACATCAACGTCTCGCCATTGTCAATAACCTGCCAGATCCCCACCCCGTCATACTCTAAAATACAATCATCAAACTCCTGCACTCTAAACCCCTTACCCAACACCCTCTGTCTCAACTCCTCCATGGACAAGGTGCGGCTAAACCTAGACCCATCACCCATAGCAATCGACCGGATAATTTGGTAAATCTTCGACGTGGCACTCTCATCCTCCCGCACCTGGTCATTATCGGCATGCAACGAGCTCTTACTAACCTGGATCAATCTAATTGCTTCATCTACATCCTCAAACGTCACCCTCTCATCAAACCGCAACCGAGCCGAAGCCTGGGACAACCGCAAGATCCCCAACAACGTTCTGGGCGTTACATGGCTAAACTTCTTCTTGCTGCCTTCAAATCTGGCAGACTCCTTTCTCATGCTTATATACGTCTGCACCACATAATCTCCCACGTCCTTGGGCACCACTGGACGGTAGCTACGCGCTTGTGATATATACTGTCTCACCGTATTGGAATCTACCGGTTCGTACCCCATATCTGGCTGTTTGTTATGCATGTGAACATAAGCTACGTGCGCTGCTAACCGTTCATCGTTTTCCCGGCTGGGCTCATCAAGAATTAAGTACATAATATCAAACCTGGACAACAACGCTGCAGGAAGGTTGATGTTCTCGTGTGGCGACAAGTTGGGGTTGTAGCGACCATACAACGGGTTGGCAGCAGCGAGAATAGACGTCCGGGCATTCAACGTGGTGGTGATACCGGCTTTGGAGATGGATATGGTTTGCTGTTCCATAACTTCGTGTATAGCCGTACGGTCGGTTTCGTCCATCTTGTCGAATTCGTCGATGCAACAAATCCCGTTATCGGCCAACACCAAAGCTCCACCTTCTAGCACCATTTCGTCAGTCACCGGGTCGCGCATAACTGCTGCCGTCAACCCTACTCCGGAAGAACCCCGACCGGTGGTGTATACCGACCTCGGGGCTATTTTCCCAATGGCCTTTAAAAGCTGCGACTTGGCCACCCCCGGGTCCCCCATAAGACACACGTTAATGTCACCTCGGATCTTGAGCCCATCACCGACTTCTTTAGTGACCCCACCACAGAGTAGTAAGAGGAGGATCTTTTTAATATCCACGTGACCGTAGATTTCCGGGGCGATCGATTTAGCGAGCCGGTTGTATACGTCACCTTGCGCCACCAACTGCTCGATGCGCTCCTGGGCCGACGCGGTGAGGGTCATGGCGTCATACAGTTTTTTGTGCTGACGCACGTGATTGGCTTCCAAGTAAGTCTCGGTGAGCAAGCCGGCCCGGAGGGCCTGGAACCCGGTGTATGGCGCCGGCATAAAGATCCCCGACACGTCGACGGTGTCACCCGGGTTCATGGTCCTAACCAAGTCCCCATTCACGTGCACGGAGATGGTTCTAGGGATGTGGCCCTGGGGAACCTGGGAAGACAATTCCTGCATCTTGACCTCCTGGAAGCTGGAGAACTTGGACGCCCGCGTCGACATAAAAAGCTGGCCCTTATTGTTGTCCTGCAGACAGGTGGGGGACGTGCATTGCAGCAATGGGGTGAACGACTTGGAGTTGACCTCCTGGAAGAGCTCGTAGCCGCACTTGTCGCAGGTGTATGCATTGACGAGGACGGCCGGCTTGACATCGGTTACCCGGGTGACGATCCCGCGGATGGTGATGTAGTGGCCCACGTGCTTGCCCTTGACCTCACGCACCGAGAGCGCCTTGGTGTCGCGCGAGGGGGGCTTGAAGTAGAGGCAGTACCGTCTGGTGAGTTTGGCGGGGAAAATATTGCTGTCGGCGTCCGGGGGCGGCGTCCGTGTCTGCATATCGGCGCGCGCGTCCTGGGACAACCCCTCTCGCAACTGGTTGAATTCCTCGGTTTGTTCTTGGTGCAATCGGGCATTTCTCAATTTTCGCTGATGCAAGATGACGTCAAGCACGTCGTCCTTGTAGCTGATGTCTTTGGTTGGCTCCGGCATGCACTCGTCGACAACGTCGCTGAACAACTCGGTGAAGCGGTAGGTGTTGGTTAGCACCGTGTGGAGCAATTGTCTGCTTTCTTTGTAGGTGGAGACGGAGTCGGGGTTGTAGTTCTGGAGGAACAACCGCAAGTCGTCAAACTCGATGTATACCGTAGTTTGCTCGCGGTTGGCTACCTTTTGGAGAATATTCATGTACTTGGCAGAGTGCACCGGCGCGTCGGAAATGTCGGTGTCGGTGTCCGTGTCGATGTCGACGGCGGTGTCTTTGAACTGGGTGATGAAGTCCTTGATGGCGGTTTTGATTTCGGGGTAATTGACTTTGAGCTGCACGGCTGGTAGGGAAACTGCGCCCGCGGCGGCAGTTGCTGTTGTGGCTACAGACATTTCTTATATATATTATGAGCGTATGTATAGCAACTCGCTTGTTTAATGGGAGAAGTTGGTGGTGTTGAAAAAGAAGTGGGAAGATAGGGGGGGAGTAAAGAAGCTGCATAAAAAAAAAGTTCATCCATAGTCAATGCAGACAGAAATTATTTTCAAGGAGTCGCATTTCGGGGGAGAAAGGCCAAAAAAAAAAAAAAAAAAAGTCGCGTCCATGTCAAATAGCGCGTACTAATTAACACTTTCCTAATTAGGAATAAAACTGGGAATCTCAAACTAGTCTCTTTGTTCTGGCTATATAAGGAGCCACATCATAGATACCGCCAACAAAGGTGGACTTGTTTGGGGGTGGCGGCGGGGGGACAGATACGGAATTGGACCCACCAGTAACAATGTTCCTACACTAGTTCACCTGTGTGTCAGCCAGGAGCCACCGAAATGCACCTCCGGTACATACAAAAAAAAGGGTGTTTTATTATCAACCATTAAAACAATAAGACGATGGATACATAAACCGGGAGAAAAAATAAAGAATAATAATGACAACAGACCAAGCTTATCAAGCCGGATCTAACCAGTAAACCATCAAAGAAACCACATCTAACCAGTAAACCACCGAAGAAACCGCCAAAGAAACCACCATAGTTAACGAAATAGAAATACAAACCATGCCACCCACCAGGAAAAGGTTCTGGTTACACCGACATTAAATGAACCAATGCAAAGGCAGCGGACTTGTCTTCTTCATTCACAGCAGCAACATCAACTGGCTTATTATTTTCTGTCCGCGCATCCTGCTGCGGCTGAAGCGGCTGCAGCGCCTGTTTCTGGTGTTTTCTTCTGTTGCTCTGCCGCAACGTCTCGGGCCCCATACTGGCCCAGTCTTCTTCGTCAGTATCGCTGGCGTTGCTGTGGATACTGCCGGCCCGGCTACCGCCATTTGCGTGCACCGGCACAAGCAAACTGTGCTTTTGTGGCACCGAGCTCGATAACGTCGACCGCACGTGTGATTCATTAAACGACGACTTCCGACGGCTGGTTCCCGTACCGGTTGAGGGACTTCGTTCTGGTGATATTCCGTCGCGGACGATATTATGGACATAGTTGTTATTATTATTGCCGTTGCCGTGACTACCGACACCGCCACCGCCACCGCCGCCCCCCATCCACGAGTTCACAGGGGACGCAGACATGACTGAGTTGGCGCCACTAAACGACGGCGACGCAATCGACACCGTAGAGTTCCGGGCCGACGACACGATATAATTATCTAGGTTGAGGTTCTCGATGGAACTCAACCGGGACCGGTTGAATAGCTGGTGCCGGTGAGACCCCGGTTTGGAGATTGCTGCGGCCGGAGCCGAGGAGCTGGCGCTGGATCTGCGTCGTCTCGACTCGCCGGTCGGCCCGCTCCCCGGGGGAAGTGGGGGCGGACTGAACTTTATCGGCACGCGTTTGGCGAACTTTATTGGCGGCGACCGTTTGAAGCGGGCCGCGGGCGGCTCATCCTCAAATTGGAACATCTCGTCGTCGGAACCCTCTTCAGACGAGGTCACGCTACGGGACTCGTCTTCCGAGGGTATATCCTCGTCCATGTGTTCCGAAAGTACGTACTCATCCTCGGAATCGCTGGCGATGGCATTGTCGAGTTCGCTGGGGACTTTCATATTGTGGAGGTTCTTTGCGGGGTTGGTTATGGACTCCCGGCGGTCGGGCTGTTTCTTTTTCTTAGACCAGCCTAACTTGACGTTGCTGGAGTTACGCAAGTCGTGGATGTTGATTACTTTGGAGGGTCCGTTGCCGGGGAGATTATTATTTACTGCGGCGGCGGTACCCGCAGTTACAGTACCCGCAGTGGCAGCACCATTGTTGCTGTGCGTGTGCATATTGGTGTCTGGGGTTGCTGTGTCTGTTGCTCCGGTGCTTTCGGTTCCCTCGGTAACAATGTAGTCCGAGTCCACTTTTCTCACCGCCCACTGGCCCCAGCCAATCTTCTCAAACACCACGTTGTTCACCAAATCCGTCTGGTCCATGGCGCTCATAATCAACCGCCGTTGCTTGGATAAACTCAACAAGTCAAAGCTGGGCACTTCGATAGCGAGGGCCGCGGTGATGTGGCGTATCGGGAGAGGACCCTTGCGTATGAGGAGGTTGGCTAAGCGGGTGGGGGTGATTTGGGCGGCGATTTGGATTCCTTCGGGGGAGGACGTCGATAGGAGAATTCGCTTTTGTGGGTGTGGTTGGGGTGGTTGTTGCTGTTGCTGTTGCTGTTGCTGTTGCTGTTGCTGTTGCTGTTGCTGTTGCTGTTGCTGTTGCTGGTGCCGGGGCGATGTCTGCAGGATCGTTGCCAGCGCTTGTGGGGGTGAGAACGGGGGTACCGACGCCAGCTGCACCATGCGGGTCATTTGCGGCGCAAGAGTCATCGCTGCTAATTGGTTGGGAAGAATGGGATATGTGTGGCGTGGTGGCGGTGGAGGTTGCGGGCTCGAGGCGGTGCGTGGGGTAAATGCAACCTTCGCCGACTCAAGCTGGTGTTGGTGCTGGTGCTGTCCCGGCGAAGGAGGAGGGGTAGTATTCATAATACTAGCTAGTGATATCGGATGACGAGAAGCCATTTGTGTCTGCAGATACGTGTATAAAGTTTGTGGGTTGTTGAAAATTATGAAAAATAAATGCTAGCAGGAAAATTCCGAGACAATTTATGTTAAGCAAATTAAAAAAAAAAAGGAAAAGGAAAAACAAAAGCGGGCCGAAAAATATTCTATTTTAAATACACTGCATGCATCAAGCGTGGTGGTTGCTGTGTAGAGCAAATTCGAAAAAATGGATGATGATAACTAAGGATCACTCAAAAAAAAAAA
>JAJLZI010000121.1:0-21148 GCA_030572135.1 Intestinozyma alai
TAATCTCCTGAATTTGTACCATTGCTAAGTTAATAACATTCTTAGCATTTTACCTTAATAATTTCTTTATAGTCGTTTCCGCTTATTTTCCAGAACACGACTTGGCTTCTCCAATGTCTCACAAACCTTCAAAGTGTCGGAAATGTCAGTTAAGACATTCCTATGCGACAGGTGTATTGACTTTCCACTCCGATTTTGTTACTCCATGCGGGGCATTTTGCGGGGTTGATCCCATCGCAAGATTGCCATACAAAAAAAAATAAAAAAGGAAATGAAACGGTTTTTTTTTCAGGCGATGCTTTCTTTATCGATGCCCCCCTCCTATCAGGTTGAATATACGTGTATAGATAGACATGCATCCTCCTACGAATATACACAACTTCTATGAGAAACCGCATCTGATAACTGTGAAACTTGCGTGGTCCACATTTATAATCTGTCTTAGTGCGTTGCAGTTCGGGTACCATTTGGCGGAGTTGAATGCACCTGGAGACATTCTCTCTTGCAATTTTGAGAAACCTGGACCCTGGCCAAATTACGACGACACGATATGGGGCAGGCACGGACTTGGGCAGTGCATACCCATGTCGGCAGAAGGGGTGGCCTACATCACCACTCTGTTCACAGTTGGTGGGTTAGTGGCCAGTGTTGTTCTTGGGTCTACGTCGATCTCAATGGACTATGGGAGGAAGCCTTTATGTATAACTGCGTCTGGGTTTTTCATGTTGGGGTCATTGGTGATGACGGTGGCCAACTCCATGACCATGATGTTGTTGGGTAGGTTTTTCAGTGGGGTGGGATGCGGAACCGCATTGACCATGTCGCCAATACTAATTAATGAGCTCACTCCAGTCAACCACCGTGGGCTCCTAGGGGCGTTGATGCAGATTGCTGTTTCAGTGGGGATCTTTGTAGCACAACTTGTGTCGTATTTTTACTCTAACAACCAGCAATGGAGGCTTATCTTTGCTATAGCCGGGTGTATTGGCTTGGTACAGTTTGGTGGTTTGTTCTGGGTTCCCGAGTCTCCCAAATGGACAATCACCAACAAACAAGATGTAGATACGGCGACGCAAATCTTGCATGGCCTACGAACCGACCATAGCACGATTGAATACGAAATCCACCACTGGATCCACCTTCGTAATGGCAGTACCAGCGATCCGCCTGATGAGCATGCCGCACTCTTATCCGACACTGCCAGTGTCGATTCAGTGTGTTCGTCAGTGTCCTCGAGAAAGTCGATTGAGACACCTCTGGTTACAATTGTAGACTTTGTGCTCCAGAGGAAGTACCGGCGGCAATTGATAGCCGTGATTGTAGTTATGACTGGCCAGCAATTGCTGGGGATGAACGCCATCACCTACTATAGTGTCAAGATTTTAAACACGTTGTTTAATAACCACCATTCGGGCGGGGGTAGCTACGTGCTTGTATTGGTGTGTATCTTTTCGGCAGTAAATGTGTTCAGTTCAATCACGGTGGCGCCGTTAATTGATAGGATTGGTCGCAAGCCGTTATTGATCTCGTCAGTTGCTATTTGCGGGGTGTGTGCTTTGGTGTTGGCGGTGGGGATGCCCAATAAGTGGGGGGTCCCGGTCATTACTGCCTGTTTTGGGTTTATAGTTGGGTTTTCCATCGGGCTAGGCCCCATACCGTTCCTTATGATTTCCGAGTTCACCGGCCACGAGGTGGTTTCCCTAGCGCAGTCCTTGGGCACCGTGACCAACTGGACGGCCAATATGGTTGTGGCTATAGTGTTTCCGTTGTTGAGCAATGTTATTGACGGCAGGGTGTTTTATATATTTTTCGTAATCTGTGGTGTGTATTCCGTGGGATTTTGGTATCATATCCCCGAGACCAAGGGCTTCCACCATTCTAGTGACGTTTGGGAGACCTTTACCTAGTGAGGTTTGGTTGGTAACAATGGCTGCGAAAACATGGGGGTTTTTTTATTTGGGTTTTTTATTTGGTTTTTTTTTTTTTGCAATATTTTGCCGCACTTTTTTGCAATATTTTGCGGTAGTATTTCCTACGAGCCTTATATACTTTATGCTACCTGTTCATTCCAATTCAGAGAAGAAACAACTCTTGATATGTCTCGTATATTATTGTGAATAGAACAATTTGGAATATTGTTCCCAAGTGCACCACCTGGAAATGATCTGGATATGTACTGGATATGTTCTGGAAATGTACTGGAAAGAACCTACAAATGTAATGGAAGTACCCCCCCGACAAACTACAAGGAACCCACAACCTCCCTAACACCATCCGACCTTCACTTATACCATACCATCGTATCCAACTCTCCATAATAGGTGTGGAAACGAATCTCCTATTACATCATCACCTGTTCCTGCACAATGGCTATCTCAAATTATGGGGAAAGACGCCGAAAAGTCAGAAACCAAAAAAAAAAAAAGAAAACCTCACCGGAATTGGTCGGAAGTTGCTTCTGGTCGGAATTCTATTTTAGGAAGAGCCATAACCTCAAATGCCAGGGGTGAAATTTCTCTCCTCTTTGTCCATCGTCAAAAATACACCTAAGCCCAATTCGCCCTATACCTACAAAGTACAAACAGGGCAGCAAACTACAACACCATCCAGTTTCGGGTATATATATACTTCTCTTGTAGCACGTCCATTTTTTTTTTGTAACCCGTTTCTCTCCTCCTCCCCCCGAAAACGGTCTCATCTCTATAAGCACACCGGCTAAGTAGAATAAACAGTAAATTATACATTTCAATATGGTCAACTATAGAACTTGGTTACGGGATGTTGACGACAACACCAAAATCTCTAAATTGTCCATTCCGGGCACTCATAATTCCGCTGCGTGCCACACGGCATTGCCATCGGTCCAGTGCCAGGGTGCCAGTGTCACCGAGCAATTGGAACATGGGGTCCGGTTCTTGGATATCCGGGTAGGAAAACTCTTTGTGGGGGACAATGTCAAGGATTTGCAGGTCATCCACGGCAAGTTTCCCGTCAAGATCCCGTTCCCGTTGAAGTTGACCGATACCCTCAAAGAAGTGTACCGATTCTTGGAGGATAACCGGTCGGAAGCGGTTATTGTGTCGATCAAGCAGGAGGGAAGTGACGATTGGGATAATAACAATGATGAGTTTGGCAATTTGATTTGGGATAACTACGTTAATCCTAACAAGGATAAATGGTACTTAAATACCGATATTCCCCGGCTTGGCGACGCCCGAGGCAAGGCGGTTTTATTTAGAAGATTTGGCGTCAAGAACCAAGACCGGGCCCGGGAGTTTGGGTTCAATGCCGACTATTGGTCATATAACACCACTGACGAAGACCGTGGCCAGTTTGTAGTTCAAGATTTCTGTGAGGTCAAAACCGTAGACGATTTGCCCAAGAAGGTTGGCTTCGTCAAGGATTTTGCCAAAAAGGCCGGGGAATACACCAGCGGCAACGACAATAAGTTGTTTGTTAATTTCACTTCTGGGTCCAACTTCTTTGATAAGAACTGCTGGCCTGAACCAGTGGCCAAGGCGATGTTGAATGGTAATATCGATGGTGCTTTTAAAAGAGGAGTGGGAATTATTGTGTTGGACTATGCCGAAGCCGATGACTGGAAGTTGACTGAAAAATTGGTTGATGCCAACTTCTAGGATGGCTGTTATGGTGAATTTGATGTATTATTTCTTGTCAGTGTTTCTTGACTGGTTGTTTTTGACAGTTGTAGTCTATTTGTATTGATAATTATGTACTTCCTATGTAGATATTATGGGTATAACCAGTAATATTATGTGTTTTATTCACTGTATATGTGCCAGATATGGTGGTTTTTCACCGTCTATGTACTGGATATGGGTTTTCAACCTATTCTATCCTTTGTTAGCCACGTCTTCTCGTTCTTCGATAATAGAACATAGCTTTGCTCACTCCACATTTCGGAGTAATTTTGCAATCTGCGGAACTTGGTCCGAGATTTTTATTTATTTTTTCTGTTTATTTTTTTTTTCTTTTTTTTTTCTTTTGCTGGTATAACCAACACGATATTCCACAACCACTGGGTGTGATTGTTCTTTTGCAGAGGAAAGGAACGGTAACTCGGCGAGTTTGTCTTGATTGTGTGAATGTTTGATTGTAGTTACGTGTAGAATAAAAGATATGTTTGCTAAGAGACTTTTATTATACCCGAGGTTATTAGTAGCACCGAGAATCATTGACGTTCGCAGTGTTCTTGCATTACCAGCAAACACTTGTGCCAGGTTCTATTCGTCCGATGTGTCACCGAAGTTGTCGCATATAGACGACCCCAAACTACGGGAAATACTAGAGACGACCAACTTTGGTGCTGAGTTTCAAAAGAGGAAAAAAGAGCCGGCAGAGCAAGCGAGACAAGCAGAACAGACAGAACAGACAGAACAGACAGAACAGACAGAACAGACAGAACAGACAGAACAGACAGAACAAACAGAACAGATTGAACAGACAGAACAGACAGAACAAACAGAACAGATTGAACAAACTAATGCCATCCATGATGGAGAAAGTTCTCTTAAAACCAATGGGTCTACACCCCCAATGGTAACAACACCAGATACGCCAACCAACGAAACCGCCACCCGGACCCGGTTGAACGAAATTATACAAACCCGTATCCACGATAAACTCAACCAACTCAACAAAATTAAAGAATTCAAACCGTCAGTAAAATTTAAACAGCTTAATACTTCTCTCCATTCCCAACTCGACAGCTTGCCTAGCTTTGTAGATAGATTTCGCGATAGCTTATCTATCAAACTAGACCAGTACCGCACTTCACTTTATGCGGCCATTGTCAAAGCGACAAAAACTCTCAATGACGTCACTGGGTATACAGCCATTGATAAACTTAAGAAAAATATTCAAGTTCACGAAGCAGAACTTAGTGCTGCTAAGGAGCACGTCAAGAAATGTAAGACTGCGTTCACGGAGGCAATTCAGCGGAGGTCCGACTCGCAACGAGAGGTTAACGAATTACTTACCCGGAAACATAGCTGGTCTGCACAGGACCTTACCCGGTTTACCGAGCTTTATCGAAACGACCATGCTAACGAACAGCTAGAATCGGAAGCAGAGGCTGCTCTTGAAGAGGCGGAACAGAAGGCCGATGCGGTACAGTTGCAGTTAACCCAACTGATATTGACCCGGTACCACGAAGAACAAATATGGTCGGATAAGATAAGACGGTCATCCACCTGGGGTACATGGATATTGATGGGGATCAACGTGGTGCTTTTCATTGTAGCTACGTTTTTCGTTGAGCCTTGGAAGCGGTCAAAGCTAGTGCGTGCGTTCGAGGACAAGGTTCGGCATTTGTTGGTGCCGGTAGGTGCGGCTCAAGAGGTATCTGGTGATGCCGATAGTTCCTCTAGTGGAGGGACTGGCGTGGTGGATGATTCTCTGGTGGTTCCTCCGGTGGCGATAGATACGGACCGACTAGCCGAAGAGGTGGCCCGGATTGTTGATACGAGAATGGCGTTGGTTCTGCAGGAACGGGAGCGGGAACGGGTAGAGTGGATGGAGGAGAGGAAACGAATAGAACAAATGGAGCAGCAAAAGAGAATGGAGGAACAGAAGAGAGTGGAGGAGTGGACAAGGATGGAGGAACAGAAGATATTGGAAGAGCAGAAGAGAATGGAGGAACGTGTATGTGAACAGAAACAGATAGGGCAACAACAAGTGTCAGTTACTCCATCCTTATACTTCAAACCATTAGCTTGGAATTGGAGTGATTTTAAACACACTATGCAAAGCTATTATCGTCTTCTTGTATCTCCGGAAATCAAAACAGTCCAAATTGACAAGTCCCAATTTGAATTGTATACTATCACCATGACCCTTGTTGCGTGTGGATTTGGTAGCTTATTAGCCCTTTGGTGGAGGTGACGCAAAGCTATCATATAGATTTCAACTTATCATCCTATTACCACATCACCCAACACCACTTCACCTATTACAACCTATTTATGATATATAGATAATAGTTTACACCACCTATAATGGGTGCAAATATAAACCTCTGCAACCGGCATTTTTGAACAATATGCACGACCCTTTCCTCGAATTTTCTGCCCGCCAAAAAAACAACAAAAAAAAAAGATGTCGCCACTGAAAAAGACCAACCATCTGATCAAGTCCACCAAACCAACCAGATAACTAGGACATAGCAGGTTTACGTTCAATTAATCACATCGTAATATAATATGGAGGACCCCATTCCTTTAGACTCGTCGATAACCAGCGCGTTATCTAAACTAAACCACCGATCAGAAGAAACTGACGTCTACCTCAAGCTAAAGAAGTTGGAAAAGGAGTTGGAGCTCTTGTTATTGCAAGAGGAGTACATCAAAGATGAGCAGCGCCACTTAAAACGAGAACTAGTGAGGGCACAGGAGGAAGTCAAGCGGATCAAGTCGGTGCCGCTTGTGATTGGTCAATTTTTGGAACCAATCGATGAGAATACCGGGATTGTATCCTCAACCACTGGCTCCAACTATGTGGTGCGGATTTTGTCTACATTAGATCGGGAATTACTTAAACCATCGTCATCAGTTGCTTTGCACCGCCACTCTAATGCACTTGTAGATATCTTGCCCCCGGAGGCAGACTCGTCGATATCGATTGTTGGTGATGACCAGAAACCCGATGTTACTTATGCTGATGTCGGTGGGTTGGATATGCAGAAACAGGAAATCCGAGAGGCGGTAGAACTTCCATTGACCCAGGGAGACTTGTATGCGCAGATTGGCATTGATCCTCCTCGTGGAGTGTTGTTATATGGACCTCCTGGTACCGGGAAAACCATGTTGGTGAAGGCAGTGGCCAACTCCACCACGGCGTCGTTCATTCGAATCAATGGCTCGGAATTTGTTCAGAAATACCTCGGGGAAGGTCCCCGAATGGTGAGAGATGTGTTTAGATTAGCGCGCGAGAACTCTCCTGCGATTATTTTCATTGATGAGATTGATGCTATTGCCACCAAGAGATTTGATGCCCAGACCGGGGCTGATCGGGAGGTGCAGAGAATCTTGTTGGAATTGTTGAACCAGATGGATGGGTTTGACCAGACTTCTACAGTGAAAGTTATTATGGCCACCAATAGAGCTGATACGTTAGATCCGGCGTTGTTGAGACCCGGGCGGTTGGATAGGAAAATCGAGTTTCCTTCGTTGAAAGATAGACGGGAAAGAAGGTTGATTTTCTCCACCATTGCGTCGAAGATGTCGTTGGCACCCGAGGTGGATTTGGACTCGTTGATTATTAGAAACGATCCTTTGTCCGGGGCGGTGATTGCGGCAATTATGCAAGAAGCCGGGTTGAGGGCCGTGAGAAAGAATCGGTATATGATTTTGCAGAGCGATTTGGAAGAGGCATATACCTCGCAGGTTAAAACTGGTACTGAGCATGATAAATTTGATTTCTATAAGTAGGGTGTGGGAAGTGTGTTGTGGATATTCCTAGATATAGTAATTGATGTTCTTGGCTATAGAGGTTCTTGAATGTAGAAATTGATGCTACAGTATAGTGATTGATGTGAATTATAGTAATTGATGTTCATTATAGTATTGATGTACATTATAGTCATTGAAACTACACTATAGTAATTGGTTCATAATTGTAGAAATTGGTTCATAATTGTAGAAATTGGTTCTTTAATATAGTAATTGGTTCTTCATTAGTGTAATTGGATCATTATTATTGTAATTGGATCTTCATTATAACAATCGATGTTCATTATTGTAGTTGATACTATACCATTCTATATCCTCCACCATAGCAATTAATACCACAGTACACCCTCCGTTATATCAACTGGTATATTCCTAATCCCGGTTGAAGCGACTGCCTGTTCGAAAAGTCCAAATGGTCCATATCCAAATGTAACGTGTGGTTCCACACACTAACAAACTGGGTGGTATTAAATTGCCCAAAAGAAGCAATGGGAGTTATCAAGTATACCGGTTTATCGCGAGTAAGGGTTTGCATAAACTTTTGCACTTTCTCGTGGTCACTCCCCATTGCATCGATGACGTTGATAGATTTGCTTGCATCAAGCACACCACTATCCAAAGTGACACTTTCACTCGAATTACTGCCCAATACCCATAAAGGTGGAGAGTACGTTCTCCACCACACTTGAACCGAACCGTGGTGGTCATGGGTACGCAAATAGTCTAAAGCAGAAACCACCCCGCCCTGGTGTAACACTCCCATGAGAACAGCCATAATAACGTTAAATACATACCACAGGTACAACATCCACGGCTTGACCACCTTGGACGTCAAGTCAAAGCACGAACAGGCTAGGGGGACTATGGGGATAAGAAATCGTAATTCCTGGTGCGGTATACCAGAAAGAAACACGAGAGACCCAAAAACACTCAAGAAGGGAATGGTTTTCCAGTACGTTCTATTGACAATAGTCAATAGTAGTCCGGGACCAAGGACTTGAGGGAGGTTTACTAAGATGTGGGTATAGTACGGGTGGATGCCGTGGAGAGCTAGATTACCATATTGGGAATTATAGAGTAAATTGTTCCACGGGGTAATTATGTAGTTTGTCACGTTGAATGGTGATGCAAGTATATCGCCTAGGGAGGTTCCAAAATGGACCGAATCGATTAGTATGAATGCGGCAGCGGGAATGGCGAATCCAACAATCATATACAACAACCCTGTGGCATGGAACAACACGTACTTCAACAAGTACCAGCTAGGGAGCACCAAAAACACCGGGAACGTGACCCGATTGAAGATCCCAATAGCTAGGACAACCCCCAACCAGAATAAACGCTGGTGTTTATTTAAACGATTCACCTGGGGGTCCTTAGACTCGTAAACGTACCGCAAGTCGTCTATGTTATATAGCGACACCAATACAAGGATGGTTTCAATACTATTGGAAAACAAGTGGCTTTGATACACCAACGTGATGTACGACGTCAGAGTAAAGAAAATCGCCTTTATCCGCTCGTGCTTTGAGGGTAGCATCCAGTAGAGACAGGTATCTGTGATTATCCACAGCAAAAGTGTAATTTGTATACGGGCCAAGTACCAGATCTGCAATGGAGACAAGCTAAGATCTAATAGCTTTACGGTATATAGCAAAGGACCGTAGACTAAGTATAAGGGGCCTAGTGATCGAGCTGGGGTTGATGCTGCTTGGAACTCCCACGGGATAGAAGTAGAGTAGCCCAAGATTTCCTGGGCTAATACTTCAAAGCTCTGGAAATGTTCATCAGGGTGGATATACGAATCACTTAACGCAAACACAAACCGGCACGGGATAGTTAGTAGGTAGAACGTACGCCAGTTGAGGTTGGCTAGGACTTGACTCATGATGCCTTATGTTTGGATGAGGTGTTGGCTATTGCATTAGGGTTGAAAAAAATATTTGGCTATAGTGGAGTGAGAGCCGGGTAATGCTTTTGGGTCGTGGGTCGTGGGTTGTATGATTGGGTTGTATGATTGGGTATGATTGGGTATTCTCCGTATATAGGACCTGTGAGATGGTTTAGAATAAACCGGGCTATCGTCATATGGTGCCGTAATGTCCAACAGTTGCGATGTTTGTTCGCGTTGGCGATTTCCAAACTGGCCTAGTGTAGCTATTTAGCACACATTGCCAAGCCAGTCAATGAGCCTTATCCAGAGAGTCTACAAATCGATTGGTTAAAACAAGATTCAATATTCAATTCATACTTAAAAACAGATATATGTATAGAGTTCCTACACCACAAAATATACTTCATTCGGACAAAGAACCTCAGGTGCTCATTTCAATGCCCATTGCCTAGTAACCAGCAGGAAGATTACATGATGGTGCATTGTGGGAAAACGAAACCACGACGGGTGTAGTAGTTTCTGAAGTTGTCCTTAGCGACGTCAGGAGTTTGAGAGTTGTTAGTTTGTTGAGCAGCCATTGTTAGTTAGTTAGTTTGTTTGTTTGTTGCGTTGATAGAGAAGAGAGAAATAGAATACTTCAACAGAGATATCACCATCTATTTATAGTTGGGGTTTTTCTTTATCCAGGGGGTAAACAGTGCACTCTACTGCCCAGACCCCCTCATCTCTACACCCTTACCCTGGTTGGTACTATGGATGGCACCAGTTTCCATTCCCATCATCAGTGGATTTAGTTGCAAATCAACTTGCCTAATTGGGGAGTAGCAATGGCTGCTAAAAAAAAAGAACAAAGAAAAAAGAAAATACGGTGTGTGTGATTGCCGTTGTAAAACCTCCAGAATGAGTTAGGGCGACTGCTACAAAAGGAGTAGACACACAACTTCCCGATTTGGATATGGTAATGCCTGTGGGTTTGGAGTTGGTGCTTTTTTGTGGCTGTTTGCGTTGGACTCGATGAAACGGGGTATGCGACAAGCTATGCGAGACAGTGCTAACTGAGGATGGACACAGTTTCAGCACCCGTATCTAGAGACTTTCCATTGTCGCTACTCTTTTTGGGGAAAAAAAGATGTGAATTACCCTGGAATGAAGACAAAGAGTTCTCAGAGACCTCGCATTGGATTCGGGGGATGGAATACCTTTCTCCGCGGTCATCGGCTACATTCGGGGAATTTTCTCAGTCGGCATTGGATTTTCCATATTAGCAGTAGCTGACCATGATACAGTTGTAACCTGTATCCGTCAACGTGTTTGGTATACTTTCTCCGTACTTATCATGGATTGTCATGAAAGTGTCGAGTAGGAACTGGAATTGTACAATCACACTGGCTGTGACACTTCGCAGCATTGGGTTAATTTCCGAGAAGGAAGAAAAAAAAAATATCGCCGATTGCAGTAACAATGTCTCATATTATGCATGCGGTTTTTCCGATTGGGCAGAGATGATGAAGCTTCCCAACCGACTCAGGAAATAACATAGACGTGGCACCTATACACGAGATGCCCGTCTCCGCGAACAGCATACACGATCTCACTTCCAACACACAATATGTCGTCCGACGCAATCTGGTATAAGTCCCACCCGTGACACCCCCACACCCCAAGGAAAATACACCATGCCTGCCGAATCTTCCCACCTCAGTTCGCCCGCCCCTCACCTCACCCAATGAAAATAAGCACGTTGGCCGGCCAACACAACTGGTCAACTTCGGAGTAAGGCACTAATAGAACATTTTTCACTTAGGGCATCCTGCCATTGTTATTTCTTTTTTGTGCGGTTCCCAGAACAGTAACTCTCGGAACCGACGTCTCAAAAGTGTCGCGATATACGCATTGTGATTGGTTCGCACACTCGATTTGTATGGAAAATATCTCTGCAAACTCCGACATTTCCCACACAAACTAAAAGTCAAGAGAAAATGTCGCAGAGAAAATGTCGCAGAGAAAATTTCATAAAAAAGTGACAATGAGAATTCGGGAGAGTGAAGGAAAGGAAAGAAAAGAAAAAAAAAAAAAAAAAAAAAAAAACTTTCAACGCTGATCATCATCGAAAGTGTTCAAATTTTCCCGTTCCAGTTCTTGTCACTCCTTCTCTTTCTTTCTTTCTGAAGGTGCTGTTCTAAGAGGAAACTGTAAATAACACATACACACCACTCAATAGCAACTTCTCGTGCTTGATATTTTGCATTACGTGTTCAGGTAAATCAGAATTTCGTTTCAATTCCCAATTACTTGCAATAAAGATACCGTCCTCCCTCTTCTTTCCCACTGAAGGTTTAACATATTCACGAATTTTTTATTTTTCCCCCCAACTAGTAGATCCACCATGTTTAGACAAGTCGCTAAATCGTTCCCAATTGCTCCCAGATTCTCCAGAACTTACATTGCTGGTCAATTCACCGGGGCCAAAAACGCTAATGGCAAGTACACTGTCACTTTGATTGAAGGTGATGGTATTGGTCCAGAAATTGCTCAATCCGTGAAGGACATTTATGCTGCTGCTAAGGTCCCCATTGAATGGGAACCAGTTGACGTCACTCCTTTGTTGATTGACGGGAAGACCACCTTACCCCAGCCTGCGGTTGATTCCGTCAACAAGAACTTGGTTGCTCTTAAGGGTCCTTTGGCTACCCCAGTCGGTAAGGGTCACACCTCGATGAACTTGACCTTGAGAAGAACCTTCAACTTGTTTGCTAACGTGCGTCCATGTAAGTCGATTGTTGGCTACGACACTCCATACGAAAACGTCGACACCGTTTTGATTAGAGAAAACACCGAGGGGGAATACTCGGGGATCGAACACACGATCGTTCCTGGGGTTGTTCAATCCATCAAGTTGATCACCAAGCCAGCGTCGGAGAAGGTTATCAGATATGCCTTTGAGTACGCCAAGTCCATCAACAAGCCTCACGTGTTGGTTGTGCACAAGGCATCCATTATGAAGTTGTCTGACGGGTTATTTGTTGACACTGCCAAGGAAGTTGCTAAGGAGTACCCTGGTATCACCTTGGACTTTGAGTTGTTGGACAACACCTCGTTGAAGTTGACCTCCGACCCAACCGAGTACAACAACGTGGTTATGGTTATGCCCAACTTGTACGGTGACATTATGTCTGATTTGTCCTCTGGTTTGATTGGTGGTTTAGGTTTGACCCCGTCGGGTAACATGGGTAACAAGGTTTCTATTTTCGAAGCCGTCCATGGTTCTGCTCCAGATATCGCCGGTAAGGGATTGGCTAACCCAACTGCCTTGTTGTTGTCCTCGTGTATGATGTTGAGACACATGTCTTTGAACGAAGATGCCTCCAAGATCGAATCGGCTGTGTTGAAGACCATTGCCTCTGGTCCTCAAAACAGAACTGGTGATTTGAGAGGTACCGCTTCCACCAGCCACTTCACTCAACAGGTCATCAAGAACTTGTAAGTTTTGGTCAACTGTGTGAAGGTTTTTCTTTATATGTACAAGTATATTCTGAATTCTTTTGTCCTATTGGATGTGAGGGACGAATGCTTACAGTGATTTGTCTTTGTTGAGTTTGGTTAGTTCTTTTTTTTTATAGCCATTTCATGAAATATACACGACGAATGTTAAGTATTGGGTTGATGTTTGTCAGGGTGGACCAATGGGTGGACCAATGGGTGGACCAATGGGTGGACCAATGACGATACCCAAGTTCTTATTATACACATTCGAAACTTTCTTGGGATTGTGGGAATATCAACTCATACGAATTAGTTCATGTAGCTTCTGTAATTTGATTCGTCGGGTCGGACAATCTTTCTCATGCTTTATAGACAATAGCACACCCGCCAGATTAATCTAATAATACCCGATATCACCTCGTTTATCCAACACTATACAACAAAACCCCGTCTAGACCCACCTGTCTACACATATATAACTGAATATTTTTCTGAATCATATTAATCTACACGCTAAACTACCTTTCTCCCCCCGCCCCTGGCTAAGCTTTACTGACATCTAACTTTTCTAACTGCTCGGCAGCGGTGTCTACATCGGCTTTGGCTTTCTGCTCTTTCAATTCCTCCAAGATAATGTTTGCCCCTTCGACAATGGCACCATGCTCAACCTTATGGACCCGTTCTTCGTACTCTTCGACAGTTTCTTCTTTAACCAACTCAATCTCTTTCACCAAGATAGGTTCTCCACGGTCAACCTCGGCTATAACTCTATGAATCATCACCCCGCCTTTGGTTATCTCACCATCCTGTCCAGCCTTCCAGCATCTCTCAATCGCATGGGTCCCATCAAATGCCCCTGGTAATGCTGGGTGCAAGTTGATAATGGTGATTCCTGCCTTCTCCAACGGCTGCAATACAGTGGGCGATAAGATCAACATCCATCCAGCACACACCACAAGTTCTGGTTGGGTGTATGTGTCGTCCGGCTTACCTTCGGTATTGCCATAGATTAAGAGATTAGCCAAGTCGGCGTTGAATTGCTCTCGCTTCTCCTGGCGCTTCTCCTTCTCGTCCTTGGTGGTTCCCTTGTAGTATGTCTTTAATGCATGCACCTTGGTTGGAATTGACGCCGTCTCGGCTCTGGTTAACCCATATGCCGTTCCACTAGATGAGATAACCTGGGTAATAGTGCCCAGTAAGTTCCCTGCTTTTTCGGCATCAATGAGCGCCTGCAAGTTGGTACCGGATCCGGAGATCAATACGGTTATGTTTATAGCCATAGCGAAGTATCTAATGGATGAGGATAGCCTGGTATGTTCTCTTAGTGAAGGAATTTTCTCTTATTAGACCCAATTTTCGTTATGCACTTTTGTGAAAAGTTGACTCGGGGAAAAGACGGAAAAGTGGGCGATGGGAGTCAGGTGATCCAGGCAACGTGATTCATTCCCCGTGACTTGAATATGAGTTTGTTTATGGCACTTGGCTGGTTTGTGGGAATGGACATTCTGGGGGGGGGGAGGTGTTTGTTGCTTCGATGGCACAAACTGGAGGAGGAGGTAGGGTTGTTGTTGTCGATCCCTATTGCAGATCAATTGGAATCCATAGTTTACTCATTTGTATCCGGGTAAGTAGAGAACATGGCCACAAGCGTAAACTGTGTCCCATACCAAGAATTACTAAATCTAACCTGCGAAAAATCGGCAGGGGGAAAGGCGATGAATTGGGATTAGTTTACAGGTTACTTAAGTATGGAGTGAACCTGAAAATAATAATAATAATACTGCCAGCCATTCAGTCTCCTTAACCAACCCCTTCCCACCTCTCTCATTGGGGCCCATATACAGTCATTTAATCATTGGGGTACCTATTTCTCTATTATATATGTATGGGCCCATTTTCAACCCATGCAGATCCACAATTTCCAACTAAAAATACAATAAACAAAAAACACTCATGTCACGCCAGCATCTATCTCAGGGGGGAGAGGAGGAGGAGGAGGAGAGAACAAGGTACAAAAGCAAATACTAATGACATTCGGGATGAGGGTTGGATGGAAACGAAAATGAGACGCACGCACCAAAAAAAAAAAAAGTCAATGGGAGAAAAATTTTTCCTGCTCTTCTTCTTTTTCTTCTTCTTTTTCTTCTTCTTTTTCTTTCCTCTTCTTCTCTTTGGTAGAACCAATTAAACTAAAACAATTCAAAGATGGGTATGTTATATATAGTGGTAGGGCTGAGTGAATGTGCGGCTTCAATGCAATGCAATAGTGGTGTGGTTAGAGAGAATTAACCAAATGCAGTTAATATGCTTTGGTTAATTCTCGATGGAGTGTTTCAGGAAATCCACTGCGACTGAAATGGGGGGAGGGTTGGAGAATGAAAATTTTTTTTTTCTCTCTCCCTCTTCCCCACTGGGAACGGCACGGAAAAAATTTTGATGACGTCCTCCCTGGTTACAATGGTTGATGTTGGTGTGATGGGGTGGTTTAGTGCTGGTTAAAGCGATAACTGGGTAATAGCTGGGAAATCACTATGAGGAATGATGGTTAGAAAAAACCCAGTGAAAAAAAAATCCAGTCACACCACCAAGTCACCAATCAGCCAATATACCCAGTAATCTATAAATTATCATCTCCCACTCTCCACTCCTGTACTCCCTATTTTCAACGCACATTTACCCGATGTCCTTGTAAACAAACGACAAAAAAAAGACCCGCAAAATTACTAACAAACTTGTAGTTGCTTTCACTATTGACCAAATCCGTGAATTGATGGACAAGGTTACCAATGTGCGTAACATGTCCGTCATTGCTCACGTCGATCACGGTAAATCCACTTTAACTGACTCTTTGGTCCAAAGAGCTGGTATTATTTCTGCTGCTAAGGCCGGTGAAGCTAGATTCACCGATACCAGAAAGGATGAACAAGAAAGAGGTATTACTATCAAGTCTACCGCTATCTCGTTGTACGCATCCATGACTGACGACGACGTTAAGGAAATCAAGCAAAAGACCGTTGGTAACTCTTTCTTGATTAACTTGATTGATTCCCCAGGTCACGTTGATTTCTCCTCTGAAGTCACTGCCGCTTTGAGAGTCACCGATGGTGCTTTGGTTGTGGTTGATACCGTTGAAGGTGTCTGTGTCCAAACCGAAACCGTGTTGAGACAAGCTTTGGGTGAAAGAATCAAGCCCGTTGTCATCATCAACAAGGTTGACAGAGCTTTGTTGGAATTGCAGGTCACCAAGGAAGACTTGTACCAGTCCTTCTCCAGAACTGTCGAATCCGTCAACGTTATCATCTCCACCTACGTTGACCCAGCTTTGGGTGACGCCCAGGTTTACCCAGAAAAGGGTACCGTTGCTTTCGGTTCCGGTTTGCACGGTTGGGCCTTCACTGTGCGCCAATTTGCCACCAGATACTCCAAGAAGTTTGGTGTCGACAGATCCAAGATGATGGAAAGATTGTGGGGTGACTCCTTCTTCAACCCAAAGACCAAGAAGTGGTCTAACAAGCCCAAGGATGCTGATGGCAAGCAATTGGAAAGAGCCTTCAACATGTTTGTCTTGGACCCAATCTTTAGATTGTTTGCTGCCATCATGAACTTCAAGAAGGATGAAATCCCAACCTTGTTGGAAAAGTTGGAGATTGTCCTTAAGGGTGAAGAAAAGGAATTGGAAGGTAAGGCTTTGTTGAAGGTTGTTATGAGAAAGTTCTTGCCAGCTGCTGACGCTTTGTTGGAAATGATTGTCTTGCACTTGCCATCTCCAGTCACTGCCCAGGCCTACAGAGCTGAGACCTTGTACGAAGGTCCATCCGACGATGCTTTCTGCACTGCCATCAGAAACTGTGACCCTAAGGCTGACTTGATGTTGTACGTGTCCAAGATGGTTCCTACTTCCGATAAGGGTAGATTCTACGCTTTCGGTAGAGTCTTTGCCGGTACCGTAAAGTCTGGTCAAAAGGTTAGAATCCAAGGTCCAAACTACCAGGTTGGTAAGAAGGAAGATTTGTTCCTCAAGTCCATCCAAAGAACTGTTTTGATGATGGGAAGATTTGTTGAACAAATTGACGACTGTCCTGCTGGTAACATTGTTGGTTTGGTTGGTATTGACCAGTACTTGTTGAAGTCTGGTACCATCACCACCAACGAATCCGCCCACAACATGAAGGTTATGAAGTTCTCCGTCTCCCCAGTTGTGCAAGTTGCCGTTGAGGTTAAGAACGCCAACGACTTGCCCAAGTTGGTTGAAGGTTTGAAGAGATTGTCCAAGTCCGACCCATGTGTTTTGACCACCATGAACGAATCTGGTGAACACATTGTTGCCGGTACCGGTGAATTGCACTTGGAAATCTGTTTGCAAGATTTGGAAAACGACCACGCTGGTGTTCCATTGAGAATCTCGCCACCAGTTGTTTCTTACAGAGAAACCGTTGAAAGCGAATCCTCTATGACTGCCTTGTCCAAGTCGCCAAACAAGCATAACAGAATCTATGTCAAGGCCCAGCCAATCGACGAAGAGGTTTCCCTTGACATTGAAAACGGGGTCATCAACCCAAGAGACGATTTCAAGGCCAGAGCCAGAATCTTGGCTGACAAGCACGGATGGGACGTTGTTGACGCCAGAAAGATCTGGTGTTTCGGTCCTGACGGTACTGGTCCTAACTTGGTTGTTGACCAAACCAAGGCTGTGCAATACTTGAACGAAATCAAGGATTCCGTTGTTGCTGCTTTCCAATGGGCCACCAAGGAAGGTCCTATCTTTGGTGAAACCGTTAGATCGGTCAGAGTTAACATTTTGGATGTCACCTTGCACGCTGATGCTATCCACAGAGGTGGTGGTCAAATCATCCCAACCATGAGAAGAGTCACCTACGCTTCCATGTTGTTGGCTGAGCCAGCTATCCAGGAACCAATTTTCTTGGTTGAAATCCAATGTCCAGAAAACGCCATTGGTGGTATCTACTCTGTTTTGAACAAGAAGAGAGGTCAAGTCATCTCTGAAGAACAAAGACCAGGTACCCCATTGTTCACCGTTAAGGCTTACTTGCCAGTCAATGAATCGTTTGGTTTCACTGGTGAATTGAGACAAGCCACTGGTGGTCAAGCTTTCCCACAATTGATCTTTGACCATTGGCAAATTCTTAGTGGTGATGTCACCGACCCAGCCTCCAAGCCAGGTGCCATTGTCAAGGAAAAGAGAGAAAGACAAGGTTTGAAATCTGAAGTTCCAGGTTACGAAGAATATTATGATAAATTGTAAGCTGGTTAAAAAATGCTGGGCAGGAGAGTCGCTTCTCCTCTGTGTGTTTTTACTCGGTTTATTGTTGTTGTTTAACGTAAGTTTTCTCTAGCGAGTCTTTTATATATATTATCACAAAATACGTATAAACCTTCTTATCAAGAGTGACGAGGTGTAAGACTGAGGTGTAAGAATGGGGTATAAGCAAGGTGCAGATGAGGCTGCAAAAAAAGAAGAAAAAAATAAAGTAAAAAAAAAACAAATTGCAAATATCACAACGGAATCATCTGTTTGGCAGTTTAAACCTAGACGAGTTCCGCCCGTTGTCAGTTTGTTTCTGTTGTTGCTATGCTGCCGAGTAATTCGCCTCTTTTCGGGCTATAAATAGAAGAACGTGGCGGTTGCTCCAACCACGGTCAATTTAGGTTGAGGCACGTAGATGTATAAAACGTCGCACATTCCCCGCCCCACCGAAACTGTTTGAGAAACGCTGTTGTCAACACCGACCTAAAAATACCTCAACGGTAAGGTGTTTAAGGTGATAATACCCTTTGCGAATGTAGGTGATGAGTACAGAAAATTTAATGGTATGTCTGTTTGAGTTGTCGAAGTGGGTCTTGAAATGAATCCAGGACCAGCACATACTGACCCCATACCAAGATCAACCGGGCCAAGCACACAAAACCCAGAAAGAGGGTAGTACTCTGTAGGCGGCAATTGTGGAGCCCAAGAATGTCATACTCCACACCTAGACCATAAATTGCAAAAAAAGAAATTGCGAAAAAGAAACACCCAGAAGCAATTACATATCCTAATTTAGTGATGAATAATGGGGGGCCTCGCATATTCATCATCGTTGATCTGTATACGGCCTTACCGTATATGACCCCACGGTAAAAAGTCCATTAGTAATTCAAACCCCCTTCCCCCCTCTCCAATAGACTTGCTAGTGTTGATTTTTTTGATCCTTGGGGCCATTTCCCGAACCATCCGAATGCTCTAACTCTTCTGGTGAAATTCTCACCATCAACCGGTATTATTATTTTTTGTACCAGCAATGGTCGGCTGGAACGGCTATTAAATGAATAGAGCAAGAATGACCAGATAAAGTAAACAATCATCCCAGGTCACGGCAATCCTATAATCGTTTGCTGATTAATCCAAGTGTGGAATACCTATGCATTGGAGGGGTTGTTTTTGTACTCTTTTATATTACCTCACAGAAACCTTAAAGTGGGTGTCGCTCCTTATTACCTCCTTTGGTAGTAAACTCTACTGCATTTTCTCGCTTGGCAAGATAATCATTGGCAAATACGACACCGTTTGTTTGCTTGCCGTGCACTCCGTGAACTCCATTTCTCCTCCTCCTCCTCCTCGAAATCTCATAACCCGGCCCATACAACCATAAATGCAACCAGGCTAGAACTCTTCACCACGGCGAAGACGGCAAAGAAATTTTACCCAAAACGTCACCAGATACACGTTTAACTTCGGCTATTACCTGAATATAATCGCATGGCTATTTTTGGTGATTGTTTTCATATTTGTAGCTGTCATTTCCTTATGTAATTGTTGGTGTCTGTCTTCTTCTTCTCCTTATCCTCTACATAAATCATTACTTCTCCTGATCCCTGGACAATCTCCAGTCTTGTGATTGGCAACCACCACCTCTTCCTAGCGTGCTATTTACCGATTTCTATAGAACAAGTATATCGCAAACCACGGGGCTAATTTTGATGGATTTCTGTTTCTAGGCCTCCATCAACCTACGTGCACATACTATTATATACACCATGACTGACAAATTTGCCATCGTCAAGCAATACACCCTTAGTGGGGTTGACACCAGTTACATCTACTACTATATCAACCTCGTGACGTCAGTTATATTCATCGCTGTTTATACCTACAAATTTATACACCATTCGTTTACGTCCTACTACTTGACCCTATTACTAATCGTGTGGAATGTTGTCGTCACCACGTTTTTCCTTGTTGATGCCAACCCAAGGACACTTGTACAGCCAACCGCAACCACCCCCCAGCATGCCACACTCGTTAATCCACTGGTGGATGCAACACTAAATACCGAATACTTTATCAACGATGTGCTTGTGACACTACTATTGGTCACCTCGATGGTGATACTCTACCTGTTTTCTGTCCGGGTATTCCAGCAACGTCAACTACTTCTTCAGGACCAACAAGAGCTGCCGGCTAAACCAAATCTGCCGGGCCCCGATACCGACAAATTCAATCTCCCTCGCTTTATTCTCACATTTACCTTCTCGTTTCTTGCTTGTCTATTTGTAGTCCCCGACAAGCTCGTTGCTAACACGTCGTCGATAATAGCCCAAACCACCGGCGGAACTATCTACTACGACTATGTATTTATGTCCCTTACCTTTGCATCAGTGTCGCAAATCTGCGGCAGCTTCCAATCCCGAGTTTCGGTAAAGTCTCCATTTTCTCGTATATTGGCACAATTCATGGTTTGCCATGACTGTGTGGTGGTAATTGCCTCGTTCTGGTTTCTACGCATTAGCAGGGATATTCTCCTCAATATCCTCGACGTTATCGCGGGGTACACCAATAACATTGGTGGGTCGCCCCAAGACACGGGCATGAGGGTTCCTGAAAACTTGTCCTTGATCACTTCGGCGGTGGTTAATTACTACTTACACGTTATGGGAGTAGAGGTATTTTCCAGGTGTGAATCTGGAGGCGACAGTTGTTGCCAGGCAATGATTGGTTTGGTACTGGGATTTACTTCGTTGTATTACACGCTATTTAACTGCTGGTGTATTTTGAATATGTTTTGTTACTTGATTATTCCCGCACTTGTGCTCGTGTTGGTCAAGTGTCGGAGAAACGAGAAGGCTATTGTCTGTGTGTAGCGTATTCATACGTATATACCAAATATAAGCGAATGTAGAGAAGTAGTGTTGCAGGTATATTGGTGGAATTGCTGCGAAAAATGGGTTGTTTTTTTTTCTTTTTTGTTTTCTTTTTTTTTGGCATTATCCACCAATTTCGTGTAGTAACATAATGTCTTTTTGT
>JAJLZI010000122.1:0-20569 GCA_030572135.1 Intestinozyma alai
TTTCAGCCTTTAATTTGTCCAAGACCCAGGCGTACTTGAAAGAACCCTTACCCAATTCAGCGGCTTCCTTTTCGAACTTTTCAATAGTTCTCTTGTCAATACCACCACACTTGTAGATCAAGTGACCGGTGGTGGTGGACTTACCAGAATCGACGTGACCAATGACAACGACGTTAACGTGTGTTTTTTCCTTACCCATTTTGATTGTACTTACTAGCTACGAGGAAGAAGAAGAAGGAGAAAAGAGAGAAAAAGAAAGAAGAAGAAGAAGAAAAACCAGGAAAAGGGAAGAAAGATATAGGAATGTGTTTCTCGAGGGGGGGACAGCGGCGCTGGGAAACGAACAAAGAAAAAAAAAAAAAATTCCATGCTGGAAATTATTGGTCCAGCGAAATGCGATGGAGAGAAAAAAATTTTTTTTTTTGTTTCCGTTTTGGGACGGCATTGCAAGAAAAAAAGAAATTTTTTGTATACAAATGGGAGGAATGTCGCAGTTAATATGCGAATCACAACTGGAAATGGACGGGCTTTTTGTTTGTGGGTCTGGGGGGGATTTCACGTGATATTTAGGGCTGTAGACCTAAGTGATGTTCCATATATATATACAACTTATTTGCAGCCATAATTACCTTACTTGTAACTTCTCGTTCTCCTTGTACGTCGTTGGTGGTCATTATTCTCGTCCTCTCCCTCCACCTCGCCCAACTTCTTCATAAGCTGCTCCTGGTTCCGAAGAGAATGTACATCCTGGTACCCAATCTGCGACATCTCTTCCCCCTCGCCATCCATATTGACGTCGTTATTCCCATCTCCGCTTCTCGGCTGCTGCTCCTCATCTTCTCGTTCCATGTCGGTGTTGGCCCGGCTGAGCTTGCTGGAAAACGACTCTTGTGATATCCGCCCCACAATCCGTCCAAACTTTTGCCTCGACCTCGCCTTTCGCGGCGACGTCAATCGAAGACAATCTTCATTGTCCCTATCGGACTCATTCGCTTCGCCATCCCCATGGTCCAGCTTCAGCGACTCGCTGATATTCTTCACGTACTCCAACAACGTCTTGGGCCGGCTATACGTGCTCGGGGCAAATATACACCATTGTAGATCCAACAAATCCGGCAACACCTGTCTATTCCCCTTGCCCTGGGAAATCTCAACAATCTCCCATAAATAAGCCACCGACACAATCGGTATCTGCCAGTTCTTGGCGGCATTCACTTTATTTTTGGACGATAGTGTAGACACCGAAGTGCTGCCAGACAGGTACGTGGGACAGTTGACAATGTCTTTACATTTGTACTGAAAGAGTCGAGGAGAGTTCTTCTGTAGGCTTGACTTGAACACATTGATGTTGAGAATAAGCAAATCCCTGTCCGAGGTGAGCGTGTCGCAGTACTCAAAGTTTAGATACTTGACCAATTTTTCAATATGGAGCTGCTCAATGCCAGTAAATCCCGATATGCATATTTTGAAACTTTTGGTGGACTTGTGCAACCCCTTCATCGGCTGGCACCACCGGTCCATGACCACCTTTTTATAGTACATCGACCGCTCAACAAACCATTCGGTGACAATACTGATAAACCCGTTGGTGATTCTTGATTTCGTCGACACCGGCAAT
Organism: Intestinozyma alai; assembly: GCA_030572135.1. Lineage (NCBI taxonomy): Eukaryota > Fungi > Ascomycota > Pichiomycetes > Serinales > Debaryomycetaceae > Intestinozyma > Intestinozyma alai. The sequence goes on from JAJLZI010000122.1 coordinate 1,619, forward strand.
AGCTTCAACATGGAATTAGACTGGGGCCCCTTCTGTGCTGGTAGTATGATATGTGTAATGGAATCATCTTCGCTGTCGCTGGTGACTTCTCCCAGTAAGTTCTCAATGACTTTGCCGAGCAACCCGGACTCGTGGGTCGTGAATCCCACCAATAAGAAATTGAACCCCAAAAGCAACAGATTCTCCGGATATGGTCTATCTTGAACACGTACCTCGGCAGCATGGGCTAGTCTATGGGGTTCCTCCTCTGCTTCCTCCTCCTCTTCTGCCTCTTCATCCCAGGAATTATCTCTAACCTGCTTGGTTTTGGGTTTCTTGGCGTGGTCCATAACCGAGTCCCAGATACTGCTATTGCTGCTGATTCTTTTCCTAGCATTTGCTCGTGGGGTAGTTCCTTCTCGTGGCACGGGCAATTGGTGGCGGTGGTGGTGGCTAATGGTACCAAGAACTTCCTCCCACACATTACATCCCTTGTCGTACACCTCGTTGGGATCATTGGTGAGCTTGTAATCGTTGAAATCTAGTGCCGCACCTCTGGTTATACTATCGACAATCCAGATGGGGTGCACCACGGGTTTCTCCCACTCCACAGCCTTGGAGTATCGTTTCCCTCTCATTTCCGTGCTCACCACGCAGGTGTTCTTCAACGTGAGCGACTCCGACGACTTTCCGCCATGTTTGTTAAACAAGTCAACCAACAGCTTCGGGTTCAATAACGTGTCTGCGTGACGACGGAACCTGTACGAGTTTACTAGCGTGCTGATTTGGGTTGACGATAAATCGATTCGGGAAAAGCACGCCTCTAGCCCGTGGAATGGCGACATGTGGTACGTGGCTAGCTTCATACTATCCAGGTTCTCGTCCTCTCCGTTAACCCATAGAGTGTAGATGTTTAGAATCAGCTCGGGGGCTATAAAATGCACGTCTGCCCGGTTCAATACGCAGAATCGGTACTTGGCGGTATTACGGTCTCCTACAATCAAGTAGTTCACGTCGGTCATTAGATCGCTATAGTGTTTACCCCCGAGGGATGTGACCTTTTCAGCAATCTCTTCTCGGGCCCCAGACGGTATTCCCGTGCAACAGAATGTCAACTTAAAGAACGGTTTTGGTGATGCCATGGTGGGGTGTTTTGTTACCGACTTTTTTTGATATGGTGGTGGTGGTGTGTTTTGTTACCGACTTTTTTTGATACCACGGGGTGTGTATCATGGATAGTGGTTGGGTGGTTGGGTGATTTGGCTGGGGAGCTGTGCAAGACGTGTTTATGTACGACCCTGGGGCTATTAGTATAGGGTTCCAGTAGTTGGTGATTTCTAGGAGAAATTTTGTGCGCGTTTTCTGTGTATAAGGAACAAATGATATCCAGATATGAACATGGTGCATCTGTCTATCAGGGAGGAGTGTAATAGGGAAACGGTGTTGTTGGGGTGGGTGTTGTGAACGTATGGATAAGTTTTATATAGATGTGTTAGGTGGAGATGGATAGGAGAGTTTTCATCTGGGAAAGACTACTTTATAGGTTAAGTAAACTTGGCAGAGTGGATTTACTCAGTGGATTTACTCAGTGGATTTACTCAGTGGATTTACTCAGTAGATCAATCATGACTCTGTAGATCAATCATTACTCAGTGGATCAATCACTCCATAGATCAATCAATCATCACCCTACATATCAATCATCACCCTATATGTCAAACTACACACTTCATAACCACACTAACAAACAACATTAGCTAGAAGGAGAGATCATCCATCCCAACCCACCCAGACTATTTACACATCATAAACCAACATATCATTACAACCCCCCCCCTCCACCACTACAATACCCTCATTCTTACTGAGCAAGCCATCCAAATCACATTCCCAGCCCCCTCCAGTCCACTTTAGCCATCACCACCACCTCCTCCTCCCTCCTCACTTCCTCGGTACATCTTTGACCCCACACTTGGTTCATACCGCGGAAAAACAATTTCCCCGAATAAACGATTTCCCCGAACAAACCCGTACTATTGGCCAAATAGTATATAATGGCCCTCGAAAGCGACGGCTTGGTTTCAGAAACACACATTCCTGGACTCGTTTGCTCCTAGTCTACAATCTCCCCAATGCCGTTAAACCCCCAATCGTCGCCTTTCTATGAATATACCGTAAAGGTTGTGGACGGGACCAATCCTCGAGCCCCCAAATCCGTGGTTCTTTCCCAACCAAGCAGGTTTCTTGAGGACCACCAGTTGAAGGTCGCTTATAGAAAATACGTCACCACGTCTGCTATACCCCATGGGGCCAAGAGAGTCAATTTCCTATTTCTCCATGGCAACGGCATGAATAAAGGCTTATGGCACTACCATATTGACCAGCTTTATACCCAATTTGCTCTTATCCCCGATATGTACATCGATACTGTGCTAGCAGGTGACCACGTGAATATGGGAGACTCAGCGTACGCTAACGGCGACAAGTTGGGCCCGGTGTGCGACTGGAATGATATAGTCAAGGACTATATTCTTATGACCAAGGTCCATGAACGGGAGACGTTTTTGCACCCAGATGCGTTTAATGTGATTGTGGGTCATTCTATGGGCGGGTTTGTGGCCTTGCAGGTGACTATTAACGAGCCGAACCTTTTCCAGTGTTCGGTTCTTATCAACCCGGTAATCGCCAGTACTCCGGAAGCCAACGAGGAGTTCTTTGGCATGCAGAGAAACTGGTACGACCGGGGGTTTGTCAAGTACAGTTTTGATATTGGTGACGGCGATGACTGGTACAGGACGGTGTATAACCACTTTGCCCAGAAATCCTTCTACAAGCTGTTTGCTCCGGATGTGTTGTACAATATGGTTGAAGATGAAATACCCGATACTTATAGCCGCACCCAGTCCTACACATCAGTTCAGCTTAAGCATAATGGAATGCAGGACTACGTGCTGTACTATAACCAGTACTTTTCCATTCCCGATGCCTACCCCACGTACGAGTGTTTGAAAGTGCCCACTCGCATCATATCTGGAGACCGGGATCTTTCTGCAGGGACAATTGGGGTATTGAGAAATGAAAAGCTCAAGCGTGCCGACCTCCGTATCTTGCCGGGGTACTACCACAACATGCATGCACAGTCTCCAGACATAATTCTTAGTCATATTAATGAGTTTGTGATTGACAGTTATAGGAAGCACAAGAAGGTGACTGATGCAGATTATTTGGCCCAGTTTGGCGATGATTACAAGCGGATAGTGTTTGAATCGCGTATGAGGGAGTTCTTGGGTGACCGGCCTCTTCCTGGTAAGTTGTAGGTTGGTGGATATGTATAGTGGTTGATAGGTTTGGTAGAGGTGTGTAGGTATACAAATGATTGCAGATAAACAGAGATAGAGATGGCTATACAAATTACTATACAAGTGACTGTACAAACGACTACAACTAGACAGACATACAGATATACAAATAACAGAATATACCCCCCTCATCAGGCTCTTTTTGCAGACTCTTGCCCATATTCCATCTCGGTGCTAACTCCGAAAACTCTCGGAGATAGTACTTTTTCAACTAATCTACCAGACCTTCTTCTTACTATCAGCACTAGCAACGTTGTTTTTCGTTAGGAAATCCCTTAAGCCACTCGGAATTGTCAATATGGTTGCAGTCACACGTTCGGCATCAACAAAACCAACCACAAAACGCGTGTTTAAGCTGGAGAATGTATCCCCAGAACCCGCGTTGGAAACTCCAGCCAAGATCAAGAAACCGCGGTCGAAAGTTCCTGCCTTGACGAAGAAACCTAAGCTATCCAAGATGTCGCTGGACTTGGAAGACCTCTTGGCCCATATCCTGGTTCCCAAGGATCTCGCTATTCCTGAGGACTACATCGCGTTCCACACCAAGGAGTTTATTGAAGCAGTGAATCACATATTGCTGGTGGACCGCACCTTGTATCTGGTAATTGTCCACCTGAACTTCCCACAGTACTCTAAGGCAAATGTCCAGAAACATGATCGCGACGAAGATATCGTTAATGAGTATTGGTACTCACTTATCGCGTCGGTGATTTCCCAGCAGGTTAGTGGTCTGGCGGCCAGAGCGATTGAGCAGCGGTTCAAAGCTCTCTTTGGTGATGCCACACCCACTCCAGACCGAACCCTTTTGTTTTCCCATGACAAATTGCGTCTGGTTGGTCTTTCCAACCCCAAGGTAAAGTATGTGCAGCACATCAGCGAGACTTTTGCTGATGCCAGTAGCAAATTGGCATCATTGGAGTTTTACAAAACCGCTCTGCTTGATTCCATCGTGGAGGAGTTGGTGAAACTAAAGGGGATTGGTCTTTGGTCGGCGAAAATGTTCACCACGTTCACCTTGGGGGAAATGGACGTGTTTGCTGAAGACGACTTGGGGATTGCCAGGGGTATGGCGCGGTACTTGAACAAGCGGCCCGAGATTATGAAGGCGATAAAGTTAGAGTCGGCTCAGGACGAAGAAGTCCAGAACATGTTGAAAAAGAAGCTGAAGTTTATCAAGGCCGCTTCCAAGAGAAACTGGACGCCCGTACACGAAGCCTACGTCAAGTATGCCGCGAGAAAGTTTTCTCCATACCGGTCAGTATTGATGATGATATTGTGGAGGTTGAGTGCGACGAATATCGAAGCTTTGGAGAACACTGACGCGTGAGTAGCTTAGTTGGTTATCATTCTTTTGTATTATGTAAACATTATAACTAGTAACACTTTAGCAAAGATACTGCCGGATCGAATGGCCTGAGTGCCGTTGTCTTCCTCACCGCCGATTTTGATCACTTTTGGTGACCGCTTTTTCTCGTTGAGTTTATTTAACTCCCGCTCGATTTCGGAAAACCCATAGTCGAGGTTCTTGAGCCGAAGGAACTGCAAGTCTCGTGGGTTAAAGTCCTGTTCGTTCACCAAGTAGCTAATAAAGTCGTCGATATCGATTTCTATTTCGTGGTTGTTGACTCCTCCCGGGTTGTAGTTTGTATACTTCTTGCTCACGCCATTGCTGATGGACTCCTCGTCGCTCTGGTGGGAAATGAGCTGTATCCACTTCTTCAAGTCACGCGGGTTGCTCTCGGTATCGTCGTAGTTGGTGATTTTGGTTTTCAATTGTTTGTGTTTGTCCATCAACAACGCATCCACCTTTTGGTTCTGCTGAAATGTGAGGAACTCTTTGATCCACGACTTTCTCGAGTGGATTCTCGACGTAGAGACTAGTGATTGAGCAGGGCCACCTTTCTCTGGTTCCAAGGAGGTAAATTCCCCACTGGTACCTTCCCGGCGGTTCTCGCCGCTACTCCCTACCCAGAGGCTTTCCCCAACAGTCTTGGCCGACAAGTCCTCCTCCGACATTTTGGTGGACCCATGGCGACGGTTTTTAAACCACCCCCGGGTCCATCGCCGTTTCTCCCGTGGGGGTTTGTGCGGAATAAACGACTCGCGTATTGTACTTTGGTACGGTCCAACGGGTATTTCGATTTCCGTGTAGAGGTCGGGTGTAGGTATGTACAGCTTTAGGGACGACTTTACGTGCTCCACCGGGTCGGCAATGGCCTCGTTGTTTAAAGTTAGTCCAAGCCCGGAGATCGACACAATAAGGAGAGAGAGGGCAACTCCAAGGATCGCCACCTTCATATGGGAAGTTGCTGGTTGGTAGATGTGTCTGGAACGGGTGGTTTAGTGTTGGGATAAACGGGCAAAAATGATTTTTACGTTTTTTTTTTTTGCAGCCACAAAGAGCTACAAGGTTGCAACTGCCTGCAACTTTATTTTTCCCAGTGCTGTTAACCAGAAAGCCTGGTGGTTAACAGCACTGGGAGAAGAGCTCCTGTGTTTGTGGTTGGGAACGGGACCAAAGGGTCCAGATACTTGTGGGGGAGAGAGAGAGAGAAAATGCCGATATCCCAGTGCTAGCGTGTCAAAATATCTGGGGCTAGAAGCTTACATGCCAGGGGGGGGGGGTCGGGGGCTGAAACGGTACCGAGAATCAACACCGAGGTCTCTGTGGGAACATGATTTCTCAGACTCGAGGAAAATGCATCCATGGAAAAACCAGAATGTACCCGGGGTATCCCGAAAACTTGAGGCCCGCTCCAAACAGGTCAAGTGGATGTCTTTACGCTTTCATTGCCTTAGCTTACCCTTATTTTTCAGGCCGCGGCCATTTTTGGGGAAACGAAATCGGCGATCTGGGTGTTTTGTCCCAGAATCTGAAACAAAAAGCCTAAACTGTGAGTCTGTGACTTTTTGTACGAACGCTGACGAGAGATATTCCATTGTTTAAGCTACAGACATCTCCGGGTTAAAGTACGAGCTTACCCCAGAATCGCAGTGACGTTTTTCAGGGGGCGCGCATCCAAGAGACAAGATGAAATAGGCATTTAGAGATGGAATGTATGATTAAGGGGGAGCGGCGGAAATGGGCGAATGAGTTAAGATAAGGTTAAGGTTAGGAGGGGCGGGGAGGGCAAAGAGATAACCCCCAATCTCCCGAACCGACGTTAAATTCCACGTGATATTATCCTCTTCCGATTTCGTGTTTGCTGTTCCGTCTCGCTTGTACAACGTGCCCCTCTCCCCGTCTACGTTGGTACCGGTGAGCACATCTACCCTCAGCAATACACCAACTGCTGGCCCATCGCTGTGCACCCTGGCTCGGATGCATCACAAAACCCAAATTAGGAACGAAACACCCTCAAAACGACCAAACAATAGAAGATAATATTTTCCGGCGTCCATTGTGCAGCCGACCCAGTTCATCCCTAATTGTCGTGTTATTTACGTTTGTCAAAAAAAAAAATAAAAATAAAAGCTTTTATGTGCATCTCAACCGAATCTGAAATAAATGTATTCTGGGCTAAGTTTTATGTGGATATGTAATCGACGATCTCGTCTTGACTTTGCTATTCATCACGACTGTTCATTTCGTGTCGGCTCACACACACACACACACCCCTCCCCCTTACTGGTAGCACTTCAAGTTTGAACTTAAACTTGACACATTCACCTTGGAGCTAAAGGGGGGGAGAGAACGGCTGAGGGAACCTGTCACAGTGTATCTATCTGATATCATACTTGGAGAAAGCGGGAAGGTGTACAGAGGTTGCATCTCTACAGCAACCAAAAGTGAAAAAAAAAGAAACACCTACTTTTCATGTAAGGAGAGTTTAATTAGAGATTCTTCATGCTTGTATCGTTTCACTTTCCCATGGTTCTGTGACCTTTCCAGCACTTTATCTCTCCCTTTCTCTCTCCCTCTCTCCCTTTCTCTCTTTCCGTTTAATAGGAGAGCGTTTTAGACGACGATTTATAATTAACCAGAAACAAGAAAAAAAAACCCGCCCACTGAACACGACATTATCAAGGGGGGTTCAAGGAACCAGCTAAAAAAAAAATAATCAATACCAACAGTAATAGAAAGAACGAAAGAAAAAAAAAGAAAAAAAAAATAACCAAGAATAAAAAAAAAAATATTATTAAATGCAAGAATAAACCCATAGAAAAATACAAAGCACGAAAAGTACATTTTATAGCACTAGTTTAGTTCGGGTAGAGGAAAGCCCGGTTGTAAATATCGCATAGTTTGGAGGGGGGGTTTGTATTTCTTTCTTTCTTCTTTTATTTGTTAGACCAGGTTACATTCGTTATACTGCCAATTGAGAAGTTGTTGTATACAAGATCAGTCTAGTTATCGCGATTAACGACCGTTTATGAACCGATTTGGGACCCTGAAGTTGCACAAATAATCCCACCCGGCTCGTTACAGACTTCCCTTTTCAACCCGGCCAAGACCTTACATAAGAACCCACGTCACACGAAAAGTAACTCCTCCCCCTTTGCCTCCAACAGGACCAAGAGTCACTCGCTATGATACAAACACCAAGAAGAAACTCGCTCACGTCTATAACGTCCTCAGCCAGCTCTTCCCCTGGTCTTGCTCGACAAGACTTGTCTACCGACAATTTGCTAACTGTGGATACCAAGTTTAAGAAAAAGAATGTGAAAAAACTCCCCAACCCAATGACAGGCATGCATCCCCGCATCGTAAACGACCCTGTCTTCCAGACCCAAGTGGCCAATTCAAACCAGGCTTCAACAACAACTGGTACCGATGCTTATTATTTCCCCAACGGCGAGGTTTTCCGGCCCCGAATTGCCCCGGCCAAAAGAAACCGGCCCGGGAAAGTCTCTGACCCCCATAGTCCAGCACCTGCACCGAGTCCGAAGCTAGAAATACCTCCAGAACACAGTGTTGACTATGACCGGTCACTGGAGTCGTTTTCGTTCACCAGTAGCGACAATTCAAGCACCAGTGGTGACTACTCTTTTACCGTCACTGGTCCCCCTCCATCAGGCAGTCCTACAATGACACGGTCACCGTCATACCAGAAGCTCAGGAGATTGAGCACCCAGACGTTGGTTAAGAATATCCGGAGCAATCCTGGCGACACTCCCACGAATATCGAGCTACCAGCTGAGCCGCAAATACAGCCGTATGAGAATTACCACCACAACACCAGTAGTGCCAGCTTGAAGGCCGGGGTGCAGAAATTGCAGGCAAATAACATCGTGAAGGATTCGTCCAAGGACTCGTCAAAGAATTCCCATATCTCGTCAATAACTTCGGAGATGTCGGAAGTGTATAATGTCATGAGAAATCGTTCGGATGAGAGTATTAACCGGGCACATTCATCGACACCTACGACATCCATAGGTACTGATGAACATGATAGTGAGTACAATGAGGGTGTTGATGAGGGTAACTATGAAAAAGAACATCAAAGTCATCACCTAGACACCAATCCTATTGAACCTCCCACCCAATTGGTTGAAGATGACTGTACAGTTCTCGCCTTCTCTCTACCCCAAGCGTACAATTATGCCAATGCCGAGTCAAACGACGACGGATTCAAGACCCCACCAAGAAGCCCCACTGAGGAAATATCGGGAACTGGCAAAACAATCAAATCCGACCACCGTATCCACAGTCCCGGCTCTGCTAGCAAGAGAAGCGTAATTAGTGCATTGCCCGAACCAACCATCGCTGATGCCGAATCTCTTATTGATTTATTCTTAGGAGTCAGTCCCGAACTGGGACAGGAGTCGGAGGATATCCATGACCCAGTATTGACCAATAACTGCCGGCCAGGAATCCCCGATGAAAAAGTGGACTTTTCCCCTGGTGGCAAAATTATCCAGCAAACCATAAGCGTGCCAGCACGGGTATTCAATATTGATAATGACCATACAATCAAGATTATTCTGTCGCCACAGAAACCAACTTCTGAAGTATCTTCTACAAACACGAATCGAGCATCACGGTTTCTCGACCGTATCAACCTTGAAGAGTTTAACAAGCTCTTGAAAGATACCCAGGCCGAGGTCCCTCCACGAGGAGATGTGATGATTGTCAATAGCCGAGATAACTTGTCACCTATACCGGAGTTGTGCTCACCGGATATAAAGGAGACAGGTGTATTGGTTCACAACGAACCGTCATCAGTGACTGCCAAGTCCAGTGGTGAAGGCATACCAGTATTCGAAACCGTCCATAACAGCTTTCTTGGTAGTAGAGGTCCACTAACTCCCATTCTCGAAGTCTGTCCTAGTCCCATATCTAGTAGATACCAGAGGACTCCAGTACAAGAAGTCAAACCAGTCATGGCAACGTCTCCCTCGCCTTGTTTGTTACCGGCATCAACATCTTCCTCGCCTTGTTTGTTACCGGCATCAACATCTCCACCGCCTCCTCCACCAATTGAAAAGCCAGAGAATATCCGGGCTAAGTCACGGGAAGAGTTGAAGAAACGGTTCAAAGAACCAAAGATTGGGTTTGAGCTTTTGGATACGAAATTGAAATCGCTATCCGATAATGAAGTGTCTGCGGCAGCACCCACAGCAGCAGCTGGAGATAAGAATGGGGGATCTGGTATCGCCAAACAAAAGTACAGCTCGTTGTTACCGCCAAACAAACCATTTAACCCGGGCAAGCGTCCTTCGGTCCGTGATAAGCCATCGGGTGCCAGTGCCAGTTCACCAACACTCAGTGGCCACAGTTTTAGTATCAAATCCCCACGACAATCTCCCAGTACCAGCAGGTCTGTTTCCAGCGCCAAGTTACACAGAAAACCGCCACCTCTGGTACCCCCCTCGCCATTGGACCAAAAGTTTAGCGATGGGCCTGGCACTGGCACACCCAGCACCCCGGCTGATATTAAATCAAGTGCAGTACCGGTTAATCTGTCGGCTTGTGCAGTTGTCCAGTATGCACAGCCACTGAGTTCACTGCTCACCAGCAAACACAAACAACCGCCTCTGATCTCCAAAGACCCTGAAACCAGCAGCCCCAAGACGGGCCATCTCAAGCTGTTCTTCAAGAAGTTGGTCAATCCCGGCGATAAGGAGACGATTGTCGGCACCGTCAAAGGGTTCAAAGAACGCTCAAAGAAAGAACACGATAACCAAGAACAAGTTCTGTTGGTGAGGGAAGACAAGCCCAACCGTCTTTCTACTCTAAGCACGGTCTCATTGAAGTTGGGAGAGTTGCCCAATATTGAACACGAGAGCTCGTTATTTGATGACTTGATGACCACCTTTGATGAAAAGTTGACGCTGGACGATTACTCGGATTTGAAGGAGGAGGTTCAGATAAAGTCAAACGAGAATGGTGACCTAAAGTCATACGAAAATGGTGACCTAAAGTCATACGAAAATGGTGACCTAAAGTCATACGAAAATGGTGACCTAAAGTCAAACGAGAAAAGCGGTGCCACCACCACCAACGAACCGGATACGTCAACGGACACCAACGAACATATCCCCACCCACGAATCCAGCTCGCTTCTTTCTCGGGGAAGTTCTGCCAAGCATATACAGCAGGAGGCATATTGGGCCACCTGGACTGATAGCGAACCCGATATTGGTGCCAGTATCATCGACCCCGGGGATTCTTCAGACGGAAGCTCAGAACTGCGGGGTTCGCTAAGTCCTACCGAGTCCAACGATGACGATATCAATATGGTTATCGATAACCGTGAATTACATTACCTTTTCAATGTCCTTTCCGAGGACCAGCGTAAAAACCTCCCTCGGTACTTGCGATATGTCTCCCAGTTCCGAGATTACCAGAGCGTGGAGCTCAGTATGAAGAAATTTGAAGATCTCACCAGCACAACCCTCAATCGCAGCACGGCCACGCCGGTTTTGCCCATTCTCAAAACGAGAAGAAAGCATGCAATGTCAAGACCAATGGCCCGGTCCGGTAAGAAGGTTTCGTTCTCCCATAAAATATCAATCAACGAAACCTATCCTATTGGAGATTATAAGAGATTCAGCAAGGATGTCACCCAATACTGGATGAATGACTCCAAAGATGGGTTGCTCCAGATTAAAGAGGAATTGAACTACTACAAGTGTAACGAAATGTTAGTGCACGAGGCATCGCAGAATAATACTCATTTCTTCTATTGACTTTTTTTTATTTTATTCTATTATATAGCTAGATGTATATTGCATTGAATTACCCACCCCATCCCTATAGTCTAACTCCCTCTATATGTGGTGTACCCATAATTGGATAGCAATAGAGGGATATGGTGGTGAGATGTAGGATCGTCAACGTTGAAAATGATATCTACATGGGGGAAGAAAATGTTTTGGTCCTTTTGTCCAAAATATGCCCCCGTCAGAAACTGAAGTTTGTACACACCCGGCTGCAATGCCTCCTTCCCGGGAATGCAGTTCCAGGTTTTCACTCGGCCGTTAGGGTCAGTGGTTGAGCTTGCCAAGAGTACATCTTGGGCAGGACTCACCGATGGAGAAACTTGCACTACACTAAATAAACGAACCTCGACCCCTTGTGCAGGAAGACCGCACGTCGTGTCGAGAACATGACACGTAATTGAACTAACCATAATCCGGGCCTGGGGGGGAGGGGAAACAAAGGTGGTACCAAATCTTGGGGAGGGACCATTTTCCTTATCTTATCTGGTGATAACTGGAAAAGGTTACCCGGACAAAAGTTTTTTCTCCAGATATACCAATGGTGCTATGTTACCTATGCTTGTATACCAAGGGTGTCTATTAGACTTCTGGAAATGGCGTTATTGATGTGTGTAGACTAAAAACTATAAATGATGATAATTGTTTGGTCTAAGGTTGGTTTTGTATAACTTGTTGCTTCTGGTACTGCTGTACTGCTAGACCTTGAAACAATGCCTATACAAACCCACACCGTAAATGGCTATCTTAATGGGATCGACATTAGTCCCCCTGACAACCGGTCCAACCACCCCTCTATTACCCTCCTTGTAGTTCTACTTAAGTCGCCTGAAAATAACCCAGCTCTTCTCCGGCCATCCTTTCCAAAACTGAAGCAAGGACATGGCCAGCACTCTAACATAACCCGGGACATAAACTAGCAATCCTCTTTAATAACTTCATTCTCCGGTAAATGTCCACTGGACACTTCTTGCATCATATTTCCAGTGCGGTCGATCTTTAAAGTCCTCGGTTATTATATAATCGACAATCCCATTTAGTAACTTGTATCCTAGGCCCAGGCCTACAAGCCCCTGCTCTCTCATCATGGAAAGATAGTTTTGGATGTCAAACAGCGACCCTGGCCCGCCAGATGAACTGCTGCATACTTGCCGTAGACAGGACTGGAGGTGATAATACAACTGTTTAAGGTTATCCAGATTAACCACCTGTGACGTTGTTACCGAAATAAGCTTCTGGTTAACCTGTATGTCGTGTCTAATTCTGTGAAATAACACCTTGCGCCAATAGTCCAGGAATGTGTGGTCTGGCAAAGGCTGTGGGGCGAGGCCTGCAGTAACCACTCGCAGTTTAGTTAAATCATCTAAAAGCCCGGAAATCTGGTGGTCACAGTATAAGTGCACCAACTTGAATGTCTTGAAGTCGTTGTGGATTATCCATTTGATGATTTCAAGCGATAGCTGGAACTCGGTGACGATTTCCTCGGGAGTGCACTTAACGTCGAGAATCACAACTTCGCTATCGTCCATTTCCAAATCAATCCTTGAACCAGCACCACTGGATTTGGTACCACCTGGAGATATTACCCAACCTTCAGTAACCGTATTGGACCGGGAAATATTTCCCTCTGGCGGAATATCACTCAGTTGAGGGTCACATACCCACGGTTCGTGAAACCGCTGGCGGTACTCAAGGGCCTGTTTCCACTTTTCAATTTCAACGTGTAAATCTTGTCGCCTACCTATTACCTGGATGGTAGTAGCATGTACTTCCCGCTGTTGTTTGCGGATAACCACGGACCCATACACTTCAACGATCTTACCATAGTTATCATTGAACCGTAACCCTGAACCCACATATCCTTCCTGGGATACCTTAACCTTGATCGTCAGGTTAGTATTTCCCGAGGAGTCGTCTATAGTTAGCACATAAAAGTTTCTGGTGGTGTCATTAAAGAAATCGTAAATGCTCTCACCAATGACCTTGCCAGAAATGGCAACGAGATTTATAGGGTAATTGCCGAGTAAAACCATATTCTCCATCGAGTACATAGTGGGAGAGTATACAGTTGATGATTCTGTACTGGTGTTGATATCGGATATTAGTAATGGGACGTGTTTATTATACGTCGGTGAAAACGGGAACATCTCCGGGACATAGTAACAAATCTCGTTCCATCGTAGTACGATATGGCTATCTCCATCCCGGTTTCCCAGATTGGTTCCCATCGGTACACAAGACAATGATGTGGGGTATAAGCGGCTCATATTGTAAACATCCTGGTGTAACTATAGCAATCTTCTTACCCCGTACTAGCTAAGTTAAAGATGTTTATGGTTCCATCAAAGGTTTTCTGGGGCTTAATGCATTCTTGAGAAAGCCTATGGGGAAAAGAAAAAAAAATATAAAAATAAAAAGGTGCGAACTTTGTGAGTGCTCATCGCAGAACTCATCTCATCTCATCTCTCCAACTATTGCAATGGCGTTATTTCAGGTTAAAGGCTGGGACTTGAAGCAGGATAAGGTGGCTATTGGCGGCGAAGCGGGAAAGAAAAAGAAAAAGTCCGGGAAAGATAGAAAGCGCCAGCCCAAGGAAGACCAGAACCCAAGAAAGAAAAGACGTGCTGAGGAAGGTGTTCCTGATGATGTAGAAGAGAAGAAAGAACAGGATAATGAGGAACAGACTTGCGAGCCAACGGCGAAACTGATGTCGCCAAACAAGTTGTCGCCAAAAGCAAAAAAGACCAATTCTTCCCAAGAGACTCCCTCCAAAAGTGTAGACTTGCCAATGGTGAAGCCGGAAACCAAACTAACTCCATTGCAGCAGAAAATGATGGCCAAGTTATCCGGATCCCGGTTCCGGTGGATAAATGAACAGCTCTATACGATAACCTCGGAGGAGGCATTAAAGTTGATCCAGGACCAGCCGTCGCTTTTCACCGAGTACCACCAGGGGTTTCGGTCGCAGGTGCAATCATGGCCTGAGAATCCAGTAGATGTATTTGTAGACCAGATTAAAGCCCGGGGCCGCGGCAGACCCGTGAATGCTCCGGGAGGATTACCCGGATTGCCCAATAGCAAACAGGTGGTTATTGCCGATATGGGCTGCGGTGAAGCCCAGCTATCGTTGGATGTGAGCAACTTTGTTGGCCAGTACTCTCAAGCTGGAAATAAGAACAAAAGAAACAACTCGGGGAAAGGAAAGTTCTCTTCGGGTCACCACCACAAATTGGATATCAAAGTCCACAGTTTTGACTTGCAAAAGCACAATGACCGGATCACGGTTGCAGATATTAAAAATGTCCCGCTTCCCGATGAATCATGCACTATTGTGATATTTTGTCTTGCGTTAATGGGCACCAATTTTTTGGATTTCATTAACGAGGCCTACAGGATTTTAGCTCCGCGGGGAGAATTGTGGATTGCCGAGATCAAGTCGAGGTTCCTGGAAAATGCCGAGAGTTCTGCCAATGTCGATCTGGTTGGGCATGAGTTTGTTGAGGCGTTGAAGCTCTGCGGGTTTTTCCATAAGAATACCGATAACACAAATAAGATGTTTACCCGGTTTGAGTTTTTCAAACCTCCACAAGATATTATCGAGGAACGGAAAGCAAAGTTACAGAGGAAGAAGCGGTTTATTGAAGAGGAGTCGGAAAAGGAAAAGTTGGAGTCCAGGCGGGAAAAGAAACCCGAGGGTGAATGGTTATTGAAGCCATGCATCTATAAGAGAAGGTGATGGCTCCACACCCCTTCGCCCAGTCTTTAGTGTATGTCTTTTTAGATTTGCTTTTTTTTTTTCCTTCTTCTTAAAGAGCCCTATGAGGCGTACATAGAGTTGGAGTAAAGAGAGATCGTAAGAGGGTGAAGACAATGTATAGTAAAATTGATGGTTAGAACTACGAAAGCAATCACGACATGTGCCACAACGCCCTGGGTTATGTATTGAATATCCCGGCGTTCTCCGGTAGTAGTCTGTACCTATGGATGCAACCTCGGGAAGTGCCTCCCATGCCGAGGTTGAAGAAAAATAAAAAGTCTACCAACTATTTCACTATGGTCATTCCAGTATGGTCAAGAACCCGCGACGCAGGACTCCTCCTATCCAGCTTTCTTGGTGTCAGTGCACGATATTCCCTTTCATGTCCTTTGTTGTTTGTTTCTTACTCTTCCTCTCTACCATATCTAGTTTAGTAACCTACAACATCTAGTAATGTACAACATCTAGTAACCTTCCACAATATATAAAACCTCCAACTGGATATACTCCACCACATAACACCTGGTGCACCTGTCAAAACAAATTCCGATGGCTGCAACGCGCATAATTGTTCTTAATCCAGCAAATGCAGAAAATGTAAATAACCACCCCCCCCCCTTCCTCAATATCCCAATATACTACATGGAATTTTCCCATCAAAACTAATTCCTAACCACTATACTCTCTACCCACGGCTACCCTCCATTATTTCCTCCTCATTCACGTGACCACAATTTCCTATTTTGGGTTTCTGTGCCAGCTCCCCCAATATATAAATGTCAAAGATGCGGACTAAAGAAGAAGAAAAAAAAAATATTGTGTCACCCACTCAGCTGCAACCATTCACCTAATCGGGCTTTTTTTTTGGGGGAGGAGGTTTTGGTTTTTCTTTTTGCTGCCAGCCATCTACGCTTGCAATAGATCACAATAGCGGCAATTGTCTGCATTGCAATATTTGCTCTCCACTGTGGTGGAGATATTCATGCTTCCCCCCTGGTTGTATAAATATAGACTGGATGTACTAGGTGTAATAAAAATAAAAAAAGAGCCCGTGTAGCATAGAATATACGCCTGGTTAGTGTATACATCAACGTTAATCCGTTTTCTGTAGAAGAGACAAAACTTGTAAAACCAGTACCCACCCCCAGCAATTAACCTAGAACACATACAGAGGGACTCCTATTCAGTACTGCACAAATGTCCGAGTACTACCAACCTCCATTATTATTCCGGCAGAACGCCATAAGAAGATTTAATCCTGGTCTTTCGCCCATATCAAGCGTAGATAGTCTTGCAGAAACCGATTCTTCAGCTGCGTCCACGGGCACTTCACCATCTTCTTTATCCTCAACGATGTTCTCCTCCACTAGCAAAAACAGTAACCGTTCCAGCTGGCTCCTCAACGTAAACAACCCTAAAGATACCGAAGTATTGGCCCAATCGTGTTCGCTAAACGAGGTCAACATCAAATCCAACTACTGGAAAATCCCCGATAACAACATGAACTTGACGTCTATGGCGGCCACGAATTCGTGCCGTGATGATATAGCTACCGTGGCTATAGCGTCGGGAAATAGTGAAGCCAACTTGTACATTTACCAGTTAGACTTGACAAAAAACCACCTTCTCCACCACAGCACAATTACGTTGCCCCATATCCACACCATGAAGTGGCTTGCTAATAAAAGCACCGCCAGTAAGTACATGGTTACCGGGAACAACAAAGGTTATGCCCATTTGGTTTCCATCCCGTCACTCGACGAGTATGGCGGTGATGCTGACACTGAGGCCGAGATATGTAAGAGATTTAACCACCGGAAACACCTCGGCAGCCACCCTGACAAGTACAATAAGATTGCGCCTATAAGCAAACTTAGCTTGCACAACAATAACCGCAATTTGCTTTCCTTGTATAACAACAAGCACTTGTTCCAGTGGGACGTCAATTACTGTGAGTCACAAATGCGTCCGTCCCCAATATCCATTGCCACGGTTGGTGGCATCAAGGACTTTGATGCCATGAATAATTCCTCCACGGTGGCGATCTGCGGCAAATTTGGGGTGTCGTTATTTGACTTGCGGGAGTCCAAGTTTAATGTCCCTATGTCGTCGTCGACGTTGTCATATCGCGAGCTTTACGCCAATGCTATCAAATGGAACCCCGACGATGACACCACGTTTGCTGCCGGACATGGCGATGGAGTTGTGAGACTATGGGACATTCGGAAGCAGGATAGCTTTGTGGAGATGGTTGGTCACCAAGGAGCGACAATTGGCGAGGGGATAATAACCAGCATAAGCTGGAATAACGGCGATCTCTTCACGGGTGGACTAGACGGTAATATCATCCACTGGGACCTAACCTCGGGTGGAGGGGTAGGAAACAGCTTCGGTTTTGCCCGGTCAAAGTGTGGGTTGAAGCAAGGGTTGGAATGGGTTAACTTTGATCCCGTGGAGAACAAGCCAGCCCGGGGTGAGTTGGCCCATATACGGCAGTGTGGCACCGTCTTGCCCGCGTCCAATACGAACGTTGTCAGCATGTGTTCGCTACCGGGAAACGAGAGTGAACGGGACGTTAGGGTTTTGTCCATTGATGGGTCAGCGTTCTTTGGAGTACACTCCAAGATATCTGAAGCAGTCAATATCAGCGTGAATAAGCAGTTCTATACCGACGAGGAGGTCAAGATGTTACTACAAACCAGCTTACAATCGTTGGGTTCGGTGGGATCGTCTTCCACGTTGATGGAGTCGCAGGAGAGTTTGGTGGAGCCAATGACACGGCCATTGTCGATCATTCGGAAACAAAAGCAGATTATGGGCCAATCTGACCGGGTGGTTACTCCCATGGGTTCACATAAAAACGGTTCTTTTGATACGGTAAATAGCACCCTGCCAGTTAAAGATGGTCCCGAGGTGATTACGATTGGCGACGACGACGACGACGACAAGGAGGCAGAGCAGGAGGAGTTCCGGTTTACCTTTGGAGACGACGGCTTCCATAACAAGTCGTCTGATTCCGACTCGGCGTCCAACTCGCCATCATCGGTGAACAGCTCGGTTGAATCGTTCTCCACGGTGGCTACCAATGTCGATGGGGACCATGAAAAGAGTGGTGAAGTGATGAAAAGCAACCTCCACTTCCCATTGATGTTGGCCGAGAGCCACGGGGAGACCGATTGGGAATTCCCGGCCACGTTATTGGCGTGAGGTGGTTGGATTGACTATAAGCGGCACTTTTTGGTGTTGTTTACGTTGTATTTGGTGATAGATGTATTTAATCAGTAATAGGTGTATTTAATCAGCGTGTAATAAATGTTAATGGATATGATTGGCTGCTCTAGCAAGGAAGTGAAGGAGAGTTGTGATGGATGTGGAGTTATCCTAGTAGGATATGGTCCCAATAAACCTACACCAAACCGATTATTCATAAATAACCACTATAGATAAATACGGTACCCCAATACTAACTCCAATAACCAAAGACCAATAGTCACAATTCCTTCACAATAATAATAACCAAAGAGAACAATACCCCTACAATAACCAAATAACTTACAAAATTTACCCATACAAATGATGCATTCAAGTATCCAGTATCACCATCTGGTGGTGATATTCTCTTTCATAACTACATGAACACTGTTTAGGTTTGCATCCAATTTTTTCCAGCATTTTTCACATCTGAGCCTCCCC
>JAJLZI010000123.1:0-20434 GCA_030572135.1 Intestinozyma alai
TTTTTTTACTAGAACGTGAAGATTAATGCTATAGTATCCCCCAAGATGGACCAGACCATCTACTCTCTGCCCGGGGCGGAGCACAGTCAATGGTATAAGCATTTGACTATTTTGCATCGTGGTCCCCTTTCCATTATATGCACTGTAAACCAATCAAATATAATATAACCTATTATACACACCCAAACTATATAGATAAAAAGACACCAAAAAACCTAGAGACATACCCATCTCTAAAATGGAGATATATCGTCATCGACGGTTCTATACGAATTGACTGACCTGCTGGTCATCAAGTAGAGATGGTGTATAACTATAGCCAACATATTCAATAGCATTAGCCCAACCAATGCAAACACGAACCTCATTCCTGGCTGATTGTAAATAGGGACCGGAGCTGAAGTTTCTGTCTCTTCATTGGGGTCGGTGGTTGGAGTTTTGGCTGTGGGCTTAGAGTCGCTCTTGCTCTCGCTGGTCTTGGTCTCTTTCTCCTTGTCTTCCTGCTTGGTGGAGGTCTTTTTGTCGTCCTTTTCCGTGCTGGTGGGTTTTTCATCATCTTTGTTTTCACTGTCCTCGGTTTCTTTGGAGTCTTTCTCGGACTCGGTGGTTTTCGTCTTCTTGTCATCGGTAGTCTTCTTGTCATCGGTAGTCTTCTTGTCATCGGTAGTCTTCTTGTCATCGGTGGTTTTCGTCTCCTTGTCTTCGGTGGTTTTCGTCTCCTTATCCTCAGTAGTTTTCGTCTCCTTGTCTTCGGTGGTCTTGGTTTCCTTATCCTCAGTAGTTTTCGTCTCCTTTTCCCCGGTGGTCTTATCCTCGGTGGTCTTATCCTCAGTAGTTTTCTTATTCTCAGTGGTAGTCTCTTCCTTGTCGTCTCGCTTAACAACCCCAGTCACCGTAAACTCAAATGAGTCTACATACTCTGGACTGGACACCCCGCTGGCCCCAGACAAGGTCAGCACCAACTCACCGCACCTGCCTCGATTCGCCGACATTATAGATAATAGAACCATCATGCCAACAACCAGGATCAACACTGTCCGCAAGATTCGTCTAGCACGGCTCCTCTCACCACCGCCAATAGCACCTCTCATTTCGCCACATTCAAGTGGCCCCTTCTCGGGTATCACAGGTAACCGAGCTCCGTACATGGTTATGAATCTATGCTACCAATCACCGGATTCCCAAAAATAAACTTATACTGAATAGTTTGTGGGAAATGATGGGAAGAGAAAAAAAAAAATACTACAGGAAAAAGAGTTCGCCTTTATGTTAGTTGTCCACTACGATCGGGAGACGGCCTGTATGTTTTGGAGTTGGTATAACTATAACTCGTGAACACAGAATAAAGGTGAAACGAAAGAGATGGATACAGAAAGAGAAAGAAAAAACTTATATAAAGTAGAACTACCTGGTGATTCTTATTGGCGATCCTGCAGACCTGCTGATTACCCCCCCTTGTAACATGTGTGTGCGGTAATCATTTTCCCATCGTAATGTGTCACCAAACACAATGATTGCAGTCCCTACTTCTAACCAGCCAACAATAAGGTTTTTTTTGTTGATGCTAAATTTGGAAGTGGGTTGTTTATACTTTTGCCTAATTGGGCTTAATGAGGGAGAGATTTTTTTTTCTGTCATGTGATGGTTGTCGTGTGATTATAATCATGTGACTCTTCACGTGACTGAGAAGTGAGAAGGAGAAGAAAGAAAAAAAAAGACCTGCCCTGAAAAATTCCTGGTTTTCTTTCCAGGTCCATCTCATTGAGTACTGACTAGCAGAGAGTGCTGACACCGTCTAGTCCCGCAAAACCCCTGCCTATACACAATCTAGGAATACTTGCACGATGTCGGGGATATTGTTCGAGGATATGTTTATCGTAGACTCTACGGATGCAGCCAGATACAATCGGGTATGCAGAATAACTGGCCATTCGTCAACGTCTCAGGATATTAAAATCACGTTGGATATAAATAGCGAATTGTTCCCTGTCAAGACCAAGGACTCGTTAACCATCACCTTAGCATCCTCTTTGGGTAACGAGTCGTCTATGTTGACGTCCAATGGGTCATGGAGACCTCCCAGACCGGACGACAGATCTTTGGCTGATGATTATGACTATGTCATGTATGGAACTGTATACAAGTTTGAGGAAAATGCCGATGGCGATAAGATGTCGGTGTACGTTTCGTTTGGTGGGTTGTTGATGAGATTGGAGGGTGGATACCGTTCGTTATCTAACTTGAAGCAGGAGAATGCGTATATTTTGATTCGCCATTATAAGGATAATTAGGCGGTTGGAATACTAGTGCGCAGACTGGCTGTTGGAGGAGCCTGTCTGTGTGAATGGTTAGACGTCGGCCATCTTGATTTATATATATATATCACGTGTACTATATAATACTGTCGTATCTTTGTAGTGGTTCACCAGTGACACTGGTGTGAACATAGAGGTTACTTTGTAAGCAAGGATTTGTAGTCGGTATTAGCCCAGGGTCTGAACGGGTATGTTTGGCTATGGTTTGGTGACGGTTTGGTGACGGTTTGATGACGGTTTGATGATTAGTAGGAATGTCTCCAATACTGCATCGCCAATGTCACATCGCCAAAATGTCTCCAAAATGTCGTCATCACCAATGTCGCCGATGTCGTCATCACCAATATCAAACCAACCCCCAACTCATACCCAGTATCTTCTTAACCACACACAAACACACCAAACAATGGATGACACGGATAAGCGTATGTTATGCCAAGGTATTCCGGACCTTCATCTCCCCACTTACTAACACCAGAAAATATCTAGCCGACCCAGTGTTGAAGCAAGTTCCCTTAATCAAGAACCCCTCGTACCAGCCACCAAAAGCAGTCTCGCTAAACACCAACTATAGTAAACTAATACCCACGCTTGCCAGCACGGTGGTTCCGCCAAAGCTCAACATTTCCGAAGCAGAAATAACCCAATGGCTGAACGAGATAAAGCAACTAGCCGAGGCTTGCCAGCAGAAGAAGCATCACGACGATGAACAAGTGGAGAAATACCGCCAGTGGATTCGGCAACAAGGTATACAGGTGGCACCAGGGTTTGAGTATCATACAGTTATGAAGCCTAGCAAAGCCGAAACGGTGCTGGTGGCGGTGGAAGGGGAAGCTGGCGAAACGGGTATTGATGAAGAGGTTAATGAGTTGGATAGAATATTTGGCAAGACGTCGGTATAGCTGCCCTTTGGCTTTGTTTATCAGCAAAAGGAAAGGGGGCATCACCCTTCTGTATGGTGGAGTCAGTGTAGATGATCAGAGTATAGTAGTCCTTTGCAGGGGTTTGTGCCACCAGATGGTAGTGCCGAATGCTCTTTTTCATTTGGTGGAGGAGACACTGGTTGGACGGTTCTCTCTCTTTGAATGGGCTTTATTGTATCACTCTATGTGTATAACTGGAGTGACTATGAAACAAACCAGAAGAATAACCAGCATTCAACACCTCCGTCCTCCTTTTCCTTCCACCTCCTCCATCCACCTAGTCCAGTTGCACATTCAATCTACACCTCCATTGTGCTTACCAAAAGTGAATGTTTCGTTTTTTCTATATATGTCCTACTGCAACTGGCACCTAGCGTCTGATTGCCAGTCTCAGGCATCAACAGGAATGTATATACCATAAAGAGGAGTTACTACTGCACAAGAAGAAAAATAAAACAAATCCAGTATTGTTCTCCTCAATCTCGGCTAACTATGGAGGAAAATAAACAAGTCAAGTATAGATAATATGTCGCCAAGTATAGATAATATGTCACCAAATATGTACCCACCACACATATAAGACTTCAAACAGTTGTGGTATAGATGATATGCGGTATCGAAGTTTAAAGCAGTAAACCCGTTACTCGTACTATATAAATATAATACAAGTAATATGAATATAGATGCTGATGTGAATATCGATTGATTCTTATCCTGTCTTCAGAAGAGACGGATCCTCCTAGTTCTCATTTTGTGAGTTTCACGGAGATTCACATGCTCTAATCGAATCACTTAGACTTTCGAGGTACGATATCCTCCTAACAGTGGTCCCTAGCAGGATCGAACTGTTGATCTTGGGAACAAACGCTCACCTGTAGGTATCTTCCAATGAAGTTTAAAACCGTTTCTTTTGCCGTGTTATTTCCTTTTGCGTGGTGGGGTGCCAGTGGTTCCACATGTTCTCCCCGACACCTCCACTTTCGCCCATTCCTACTAGCTAAAAGTACCCAACCCCATCCACACATTAACTATAAAGCTAACCAATCAAGAATTCCCCAAAAAACAAAAAACAAAATAATAAAGAGCAAAAAATACATCTATACGATTCTTGGCGGGGGAGGATTCATCAGAGCATTTTCGTACATGCCTAGACCCTTTAGTATCTGCACTTATGAATACTTGAACCCATCAGTATCGATCTACTTCCCCCCTTGGAAAACCCTGCACTTTCCACATCTAAGGCACGTCTACCCATCCTTTCAAGCCTATCCCTCTCAAATAAAAGAAAAGGGTGCGTCTGGTTGATCTCTACCGCTTAGCGAAAGCACCCCATTTATTTTTTGTTTCAAATAATGCATTTTTGTGCAGCAATAGTTTAAAAATATTCTCGGGGCCTCGGAAAAGTTTTCCCACTAAAAACCTCCCACACGAGACGAATACTAAAACGTCTTCATTCTGGTGACAAGTTTAAGCTTTCCCAGTCGCTTCGCGGTTTATATTGTTTGATGCATTGTTTGTTTACGGGTTTGTTCCACCCACCATTTTTCTTTTAAAAATAACAAGAAAGCACCCTTGATCTACTGTAGACTAAACGAACTGGTTCCATATTTGAATCCCGTGCTGTCGCTCAGTGTGCCCCCCACCTCCACAGTGTCTATATATATCTACTCCAGATGACCAGTAAACTCGTATCCTGTTTGGGCAGGGGCAAGGAGTTCCTACGGAAATCCAAAGCGTTGGGAATCAACCTTATGTTTCGGTCACGAAGAATCACAGTATTGCTCTCAGTACTATTTGCGCTCCTCCTATGGCGACTGTACCTCCCGGTATTCCACCGGTCCTTTTTCGGCAGCGTCGGAAACCTCGAGTCGTTTGACATAAATGCTGAACGAGCCACATTCATCAACCCCATCTATGCAAAGTGGAAGCTACAAGAAAGCAGGGTGCAGCCACCACCACCGCCTCCCCAAGAACAAGAACAGGAACAGGAAGATGAAAACCCAGAAGTGATTCTGAATAAGTGTCTCTTGTACTTCCAGGAATTATCCAGCATGTACCCTAAAGAGGAAATAGTCGATATCGAGTCGGTGCGAAGTGAGAGCGTTTCAGGAGCCGTCTACAAAAAGAGACAGTGGGTGAGGGAACGGCATGCCACATTAAAGAAGCAGTATACCCTTGATGAGCGGCGGAAAATGGGCGACAAGTTAACGGCAATGGTTGAGCAGGAGTACTTGGACGCTATTAAACAGCAGTCCCGCCATGAACGCAGTTTGGCCGAGCAGTTCAACCACATGCGAGTGTTTGGAAAGTGTTTTCTAGAACGGGACGCCTCTTCCAAGCTAAACCAGGAACGGAAACTAGAAGAACAGTGCCGCATTCACCAATCAAAGCTCTACCCGTGGATGTCGGGCAACTGGCCCCATTTCGAGGACTGGAGAGGAGAGAAATTGCCCCCCAACACGATCCCCATCATCGATACCCACAAGTACAACAATGCCAAGCAGTCGCCTTGTTTTCTTCAGCAGTTGCGTAGTCATAGCAATGGGAAGGGTATTGTCATACCGGTGTACCCGCTGAACACGAAAAAGTACCAGATCGACCACATTGCTCGCATGATTCGGGTGTTGCGTGCGTTGAGAAACACTAAACCGATCCAGATTATGTATATGGGGGACGGCATCTTGAACCGCGAAGATAAAGAGTTTTTAATACACGCGGCGAGAACCGAGATTCGGTACTTCCCGTTCTCGTTTGAAAACTACCGACAGTCCATGGGGAAGGCTGATAACGAGAAGTTTAAGTTTATCAACAACGAGAACTACCCCAAGCAAAAGATCTGGTTTGCCGACTTGACCCCGGTGAAAAACAAGCAACAGCACCCGATGGTGGCCAAGCACTACTACTTTAATAATATCAACTTTATTATGTTGTTGAGTATGGTGTTTCACTCTTTTGAAGAGGCGGTGGTGCTCACAGAACATGTAGTTCCTCTAGTTGACGTGTGGGAGTTTGGTAACAATAACAAAAGGTATAACCAGAATGGGGTGCTCTTCTTCAAAGACAAGACGGTATACTCCACTCGTCCCAAGCGGTACCTGTCGGGGTTCCACGAAATTGCCAGTTTAATCAAGCACCATTTGACCCCCAATGAGTTCGACAACCGGTACTTTAAGATGCATACTAGAGACGAGGACTCGGCCACCACACGCCGGTTCTTTGAGGAGCATTTCCTGGACTTGCTTGACCCGTCGATGATGTTGATCAATAAGTCGAGGGTTCTTAATGGACTATTGATCTCGGCGAACTTCCAGCTATTCCCCATGCTATCCATGCGATTCAAGCATTTGGAGCACCGTCTAAACCGCGACTTTATCTGGATAGGCCAGGAACTCGCGGGAACCAACCCACAAGTTGCCTTCAGCGACAACTATGCCGTGTCGGTAGGGATTCTCACCCCGGACGAAAACCTCCCCAGCGATGTTACCCAATCGCGTGAAGTGTGCTCAGCGTCATGGGGTCAGCTTGATGACGAGGATATTCAAAATACCATCGTGTATGTCACCTCGCACCAGATGGAGAATTGGCGCTTCCACGCCACTTTCAAGTCGGCATTGGAGAAGAAGTATGTCGTGCTGACTGGTGACGAAAAGGCCCATGAAGATGCGGTGCGAAAGTTCACCGAAACGTTCAGACTGAACCCGATGCAGTTTGAGAATATTATAGCTCCGCCAACTATCAAATCGCAGATTTTTGTCAGTAAGTATAACGAGCCCAGTGAAGCGTGGGTGAGGAGCGCAGACCAGTATGTAAATCCATTCTTTTGTACATATGATATTGTTGGAGATCCCCGAGACGGCGGTGCTGCAGGGCTAGTTTTGGATTTGACTGATAAGGAACGGGCTAAACTGAGGTTTCTCTTGGACGTTTGGTTCCAAGACATGGAAGAGTAATAGTGTTTTTAGTTAATAGAGATGGAAACCCGATTTTCATTTGCAATTTCCCCTGAGTGTAGCTTTGCAAATACTGGAACTGGTCGAAGAAATAGCCTGGGGTAGAGGTGGTGGAGTAGGCCCCATCTCTATCCTTACACATACATAGGCGAATTGGCCAAAAAAATAAAAATGAGGAAGGAGTATTTGGGTGCAAAAAGACAACGGGGAAAAAAAGAAAATGACGTCACAGACAGGATTCGAACCTGCGCAGGTAAAACCCAACGCCTGAACCGCTTAATAGCAGGGCGTCGCCTTAACCACTCGGCCACTGTAACTGCTTCATGTCGAAAATCGAGAAATCAGCCTCTCTTAAGTGGGAGTTCTATGGAAAACATTTGTTGTTGATTCTACTGCTGGATTCGTGGGATGTTTAATGAGATATTGTCGGGGCAGACGAGTTCATTAGAGTGCAACCCGCAGGGGTAATCTCCACCTGGTTATGGTATGGGAAAGAAGAAAACTACGTAATAAGTCAGATATTCATCGTCAATTAGACTAATTTTGTTAAAAAAAATTTGTGCAAAAATATATCCCCCAAAACAAAGCTGGGGTTTTGGTGACAACTTAGTGGAATAATTACAAAGAGACGATCCTTTACAGAGAAGGTCAACTAAAATAATGACAAGGCTCTCGCAGGTTTACCCATTTCGTCAATCGATAGTTCCCAGAGTATTTGCCCCCAATACCCTCTACATGCAGCTCCACTATCCAGCAAAAATAAACCATCCCAGAAAAGGGCGTGGGAGCATTGGCAATAACCCGCTTATCCATACCTGGAACATGTTGTCTGACGCTTCTACATCCTCCACAAGGTTTACATTCAGAAATAAAAATAATTCCCGCAAATGGACAGGGCACCATGCCAATCCCGCTAGACTCTACACCCCCCGTTTAGCGAATGCTGAACAATCAGCACAATGTTTAATTGTTTTTTTTTAAATGAAGGCGGGAGGTGCGTGTGTGTACTGCTGTTCTCGTCCACCTAATTTATGTTGCATTTTCCCACCCATTTCCTATTTGTGCATGCACGAGAATAAGCACCACTTAGCTAAGGGGGATGCGTGAGATTGCAATTGGATAGAGAAGTCCTACACGGGAAGTTCAGAGTTCCCTGTATATTCTACTACGATTAACCGCCACTACTGTATACATGTTCCTGTGTTCCTGTGTTCCTGTGTGCGTGTGTGCGTGTATGTGTGTGTGCGTGTGTGTGTGTGTGTGTGTGTGTGTGTGTGTGTGCGTGTGTGGGATAATCTAATTTTAGTTACATGTGGCCAACTAAAGGCTGAAATTGAACCCAGCCCAATTAGTAACAATTGATGCATTTAGGCCCGAATTTAAATTTGGCTAAACATACACACACACACATCTATCAAAGAAGAAAAAAGAAACAAAAAAAACAGCCAAGGATGGTGCATCCCGGTAGATTCTCCTCCACCGATCCTTCGCCCAAATGGCATTATCCATGGCCATTGACTGTCTACACGAGACTCGGCTGGAGATTTTAGTATATGTGTATCTGTGGCCAGGCTTAAAATAGGAACACTGAGCAAAAAAGACAAAAAAAAAAAATTTGCGGCTTGACAATTCTCCATAGCACCATTGTACAACTTTGGTAAATGGGTCCATTTATAGGGTGCCAATTGTAGAAGTGTGGTGATGGGATTTGTGCATATATGTAACCCCATTGACATTAGCATACCGTCCATCTCTTGTGAGTGAATCTCGGGAAATGAAAACCAACGGTTACCGTTTTTCCAATTTCAACACCCAGGGCAGATGTGGGCATTGTATCCCCAGGGCGTCCAAAGTGGTGTGTGTGTGTGTTGTTGTTGTTGTTATTATTTGGAATTGAGGTTCACCTGCTTTCACCCGGAACAACTTTGTGGAACAAAGAGAACACACAAGGCCCACCATTAACCAAATAGACAATAAAGAAAATGGAATGGAAGAAGAAAAATAAAAAAAAATAAATAATATTCGATTTTTGTTGGCGAATTCTGTTACAATAATCTCTACCCCTCCTCCACCTCCTCCACGAATGAAACATGGCAAGGACAATTGGGTTATAAAAGCACCATGAAATTTCGTTCTCCCCCCTCAATTTCGAAATATTGTAAACCTCTCCCTCCCCCTTCCTTCTTTCTGGTTCTTTCTTAACCATTCAGATTTATATTCCAGTCAATTAGGAGTTTTTTTTTTTTTGACTTTGTGAAGACGCCTACACAGAAACACATACAAACAAAACTCTATTTCAATCCTCATTCGTCAGGGACTGTATTTTATTCCTAACCACTTCCTTCCCCTCCTCCACACAAACAACTTTCTCCTTCAAGCGAAATGTCTGCATCTGCTGCTACACCAAAGAAACACCAAAAGACGCAATCGTCTTACGTATGTATTCTTTTCAATGCTGAGGATATCAATTCCCGGGACCCCGTCTGGTGAGAGAAACAACACCAATGGACGTTCGTGTAGTCGAGCCAGTGGACATGTCCACGATTTTTTTTTTCTTTCCCGGTTAATCCGCCCGCAGGTCAAACCGAGAAGGAGTGGTTGTGGCAATTCTCCGGCAAACACTCGATAGCCAGCTGTCAGAGCAATTCTAGCTGGACCAATTGATAAATTACACGGATAGACCGACATTGTGCTACTTGTCCCACTCCCCTTCCCCCTCCAGAAAGAAAAATATCACTCCTAACGCTTCCTCGAGGAACCTTAGATACTAACAATTATCGTAATATAGGCTTTTGATAACACTGCAACCACAGTTGCCGCTTCTCAAATGCGTAATGCTTTAAACAACTTGGCTGATACCGTTGATGATGTCAACGCCAAAGACCGGTTTGAAAACGAAATGGATAGCTTCTTCTCGTTATTCAGAAGGTACTTGACCGAAAAGGCTTCCGGCACCACTTTGGACTGGGAAAAAATCAGATCTCCATCGGCAGACGAGGTTGTCGCTTATAACAAATTGCCCCAGACCGACGATGCCACCAACTTGTCCAAATTGGCGGTTTTGAAGTTGAACGGTGGATTGGGTACTTCCATGGGTTGTGTTGGTCCCAAGTCGGTTATTGAAGTTAGAGACGGCAACACCTTCTTGGACTTGTCTGTTAGACAGATTGAGCACTTGAACAGAAAATACGACGCCGACGTGCCATTGTTGTTGATGAACTCCTTCAACACCGACGCCGACACTGCCAAGATTATCAAAAAGTACCAGGGCCACAGAATCAGAGTCAAGACGTTCAACCAGTCGAGGTTCCCCAGAATTTACAAGGACTCGCTCTTGCCGGTTCCAGAGTCCTACAACGACTCTCTTGACTCGTGGTACCCACCAGGCCACGGTGACTTGTTTGAGGCTTTGGTTCAATCGGGCGAATTGGACGCTTTGTTAGCCCAGGGCAGGGAAATCTTGTTTGTGTCCAACGGTGACAACTTGGGTGCCACCGTCGACACCAGAATCTTGGACCACATGATTGAGACCGGCGCCGAGTACATTATGGAATTGACCAACAAGACCAGAGCCGACGTCAAGGGTGGTACGTTGATCAACTACCAGGGCGAAGTTAGATTATTGGAGATTGCTCAGGTGCCCAAGGAGCACGTTGAGGAGTTTAAGAGTATTAAAAAGTTCAAGTACTTCAACACCAACAACTTGTGGATCAACTTGAGAGCCATCAAGAATTTGGTTGACAGCAACGCCATTGAGGCCGAAATCATCCCCAACCAGAAAACCATCTCCAAGGGGTCGTCGGATATTAATGTATTGCAATTGGAGACCGCCGTTGGTGCCGCAATTAGACATTTCAAGGGCGCCCACGGGGTGGTTGTGCCACGATCGAGATTCTTGCCGGTGAAGACTTGTTCTGACTTGTTATTGGTCAAGTCCGATTTGTTCTACTTGGAACATGGGGCCCTTAAATTGGACCCAACCAGAGACGGGTTTGCCAACCCATTGATTAAATTGGGGTCTCATTTTAAGAAGGTGAGCGCCTTCCAGCTGCGTGTCCCACACATGCCAAAGATTTTGGAATTGGACCACTTGACCATAACCGGGAACGTCTCGTTGGGTAAGGGTGTCCAGTTGAAAGGTACTGTTATCATTGTTTGTAATGATGGTGACAAGATTGACATTCCTAATGGGTCCATCTTGGAAAATGTTGTGGTTACCGGTAACTTGACTATCTTGGAACACTAGAGTATTTGTTTTATTCATGCCCGTTGTTGTTTTATATGGAACTGTGTGTCTACTTAAAAAAAAGAAAAAAGAATATCCATTGCCATTTCTCTATAATGTAGGGCCAACCGTTGCAGTACAGCTCAAGCACGCTGAACCTCCCAGGAAAAGCTACACGAACCAGCCGCTAGGCGTGTTTATATTAAATAGGACGTTCTACTATATTTACTTTACAAAGGTGACACAACAGGGATAACATCGGTGCGTAATGAAGAACCTCCGGCCCTACAGCAGAGCTGGGGGCTTGCTAAGCATGTATCAGGGGCGGCGGGTAGTGGAGAACACCAGCACCTACACAATCAATTCTCTAGCCACCGACACATCTTCATCGCCTTTATACGACTCTAAGAACTCCGTCAACGCTTCTTTATGTTCGCGGATCTTGTTTGCCACTTCAGGCACCATTCTTTTGGACTCTTCCAAAACTTCGATTTGCTTCTTCAACTCGTACTCGTCGGCATTACTGGCCGTCATCGATGCAACGGTTTCTTCTTGTTCGGCAACTTCGCGTTGGTAGAGTTCCTCTTCCTTAATCAACCTTTTCAAGGCACTCACCTTGATCTGTAATGGAGATGGAGGCATGTTTTCTACGGCGTGGATGAACAGGGATCCAGTGTGTGTGTGTGTGAACTAGTTGAACGTGTAATTTTTTTTGGTGTTGACAAGTTTGGTGTGGTTCCTCCATGTTCCATTTTCCGATCTATGCAGGAACGCCTTTTATTTTTTATTTTATTTTATTTTATTTTATTTTATTTTATTTTATTTTTTTTTGCAGCAAATCGTGCTGGCAAAATCGTCATATTTCTCTTTTGCGATATAAACAGAAACCAAGCTATAGATGGAAAACAAAAGTATATAAGAAGTTACATATAGTCATAGGGAACAGAGTATTAGTTGCTGATAAAAATATAGTGGAGCTTATTTGCGTCCCACCCTCCACGGCCGTTCCCCTTCTTCAACTCCTCCTCGACCTTTCCCGACTTGATCACAAAAAACGTCTCCTTGTCGTCGATTTTGACCAAGGAATTATGCCAGGGGGTGGGGATGTGTAACAAGTCGGTGTTTTGTGGCGTCTTGTGGTCCTGGATGGAGTTAATTGGGCGGCAGTGCTCGTCGCCAACTTTAGCCAACAAGGAAATGCCAAACTTGGGTCCGGCGTTGTTGTGGGCATGGATCGAAAACCGCAAATGGAACGGGAACATCACCTCAACGAGGTTGGAGTACGCGTCATTGCGCTTGATCATCTCAAACGCAACCTTGGCCACCACCTTCTTATACTTTTTCTTGGACATTTTTCCAGCACTGGGATGGTGCACCAAATCTTCCGCCATAAACCGGGAAAACCCCCTAAACAACGACAAACGAGGGTGGCCACGCAGAGTGATATCCTGTCTTAACTGGCCCGCGTCGGTGTCGCAAGTGCCAACCAAGATTTTGCGGCAGATTTCTGACTCCTCGTCGAGTTCCGTGTCGATATGGTGCTCCAAATCCATGGTTTCCACCAAGTACGAGTCAAACCGAGACCCCTTCAAGTTGAAGATTTCAGGCAATGAACAGAACTTGATGGCCTCCCCATTGGCAGGCTTGAGTTGGTGGTACAAGTCCTTCAACGCCTGCGAATACTGATCAACTTTGGCGTCGTCAACCCCAATGCAGTCGCTGAAAACGTGCCCGTCGCTGACAATCCAAATAATAATGCCGGGGGGATAGATGGCCCTCACTGCTTCGGCAAACGAAATCAACCGCTTGAGGGCCAACTCCTCTCCCTTATCCGGCATCTCGCCGGACACCTTTTCAATGTTTGACGACTTGCACGGGAACGCCGGCAACACCGCCTCCAACGGCTGGAACCGCGAGGTGAAGAAGTCGACCCTCTCGTCAAAGTGAACCTTGCCGCCAAAATCCCATCGATCGTCCTCCACAGTGTGCTTCAATTGGTCAACAAAGGTGCGAGAAACACCCTGAGTGTACTGCGAGTAGTCGTCACCGTGGGGGAGCAAGTCGGCAAACGAGATGCAGGCCCGATCAAGAATCAACCTTATAAACCAAAGCTCAAAGTTGGTGACATTGAACTGCACCGTGATTACACCGTGCCAGACACCAGCCCGCTTCTTTTCCCAAATATACAACTCGTCGGCAATTGACATTTGCGTCAAGTCGTCCTGGAAATATATTCTTTTGGCGGCATGTTTGGCAAGCGCTGGGAACACCCCTTCCGGCGAAAACCCATTGTAGCTGCGGTAGCTTAAAAACCCCGACTCATCACGCGTATATATCAATCTGATGTACTCGTAAGTGGTCCTTTGACTGCCAAAGTCAACCAAATCTTCATTAATGGTGGTGCTACTGCTGGCGTTTGAGCGCAACGACAAAGAAGACAACGACTCCATTGTTCAGACTTGTTTGCAATAACAATCTGGCGAAACATCACCACTGGATTTCGGTGAGCATTTATAATTCCGTATTAGGAACCAGCCAGGCAATTACCCTAGATTCGAGCGAATCATATGCAGTAGACCCCGGAAGCAGCACGGTTCTGGGTATTTTCTTTCACCTTCCCAGTTACATACAAAGGGAAACTTCGCCCAGCAATGGGGAAACGGCAGTTTAAAGGGGCAAAAGGGGGGGGGGGAACCGAACCAAATCTAAGGGTCCTTCGACGCTAGCGGTGCAACCACCACAAGAGGGATCCTTGAATTATCCTCAGAAAATAACGGCGCCGCAAGAGAGACACCCTTACCCTCCTGGCCAGTTTCCCCCAACGTAAACATGTACCAATATGCACCCACTCGGGAAATCTTACAGTTTCTGGTTTTTATGGACTAAAATTAACTTTGCGGGTGCATTACCTCGTTCCAGGGACTAGAATAGATATACATATTTTGCTCACCAGGGGGGGGGAAGAGAATGAGGCAGTTAGTCTTTCCTTAAATATGCACATAGACATTATCGGCACACTTAGGAAATGCACTCTTGGAAAGGATTTAGCAACAGGTATTTAACTAAGGAAGGATGTTTTTTTTTTTGCAGAAACATAATCGAACCCATATCTTGTATGGGTTTTTGGCACTGGACAATGTGGTTACAGATAGTCAAGTACCTCAGTCTAGGATGCGTGTCGTATATGGTTTACGTGGTGGTGGGGATTGTATTCCCGCCGCCCAATTTCCCGAAAACAATCCCCACCATTCCCTTCTACGTGTCCTTCCTCGGGTCGTACACTTTTATGGACCAGAGACAAATCTACGATAAGCACCTTCGTGAAAAGTTGGAAAAGTATGGCGCCGTCAAGGTATACTTTGGGTCGAGATGGAATATTTTGGTTTCCCGTCCGGAGTATTTGCTTACGGTGTTCAAAAACGAACAAGTCTACGCCAAGAGCGGGAACCACATCAAGATCCCGGGGACGGTTTTGGCAACCTACACTGGGGACAACGTGATTAGTGCCCATGGCGACCTTTGGAAGTTGTACCGGGAAGTGGTTGCCAAGAGCATCCAGTTCCCCAACTGTGCACCCGTATTAGACAACACGAAACGGTTGCTTGAGATTATCGGGCAGACGGCGCAGGATGCCACGCCACTCCCCATCACTGATCTCATACAACGGTACTCGTTGAGCAATGCCGGCGAGTCCATTCTCGGGATCGACTTCCATGCTCTAGAGGGAGAGCAGTCGGTGGTGCACGAGAGGATCAAGTACGTCAAGAGCCAGATATTCCGGCCATTCTTTATGAACTTTCCGTATTTTGACCGGTTTCTCATCCCCAGCAGGCTCCGGGCCAGTAAGGCCGTCAATGAGTTCCGCCGATGGTACGGACAAAAGTTGGTTGACGAATACAGGCGAGACTTACCCGATAGCGGAGCCACTCGATTGGTCAGCAGCATGGTTTTGGGCAAACTAACCGAACAGCAATTCTTGGACAATGCAGTGATTGTGCTCGTGGCGGGTCACGAGAATCCCCTATTGTTAATGCTTTCCTTAGTGTACGTGCTAGCCAAGCACCAGAACGTGCAACGGCTTTTGCGATTGCGGCTAAGCCAAGGTGGAGAGGGGCACAACGACGCCTACCTCCACGCAATCATTTACGAGACATTACGAATGTTCCCACCATTGGGCCAGATAATCAACCGGTGCACCACGGAAACCACCGTATTGGGCAAGGACATTGTCATTCCCAAGGGGGTCTATGTAGGCTACAACAATTTGGCCACCGGCAGAGACAGAACCATTTGGGGGAAGGACGCCGACACCTTTGACCCTGGCCGATGGGGGCGCACCTTACAGGAGGTCAACCTAAAGTATTCCCATGCCAAGAGGTCGGCCACCCTTCCTGCATTTCACGGCAGAAAACGGGCCTGTTTGGGTGAGAAATTTGCTCTTTTCCAGGTTCGGGTATTTGTAACCGAGCTAATCAAACAGTACAGCATCACCTTAGACGAAGCATGGGAGGAGAAAATCACCCCTGCAGGGCCTATCTGTCCCTTGGGATTAAAGGTGAAATTCGAGCAAAGCTAAAAAAAACAAACTATGGCAACTCCTATTTGGGACGATAAACATTCTCGCTAGTTAGGATATTGCGGTTATATGTTTAATTAGGTATATGAATAATTGCTCATTATCTCGTTTGGCGTAAGAATTCCATTGTACAAGGAATCTTTTTTTTTTTTTCTGACTTCCTATTCTTTTTTATTTTTTGCAGTAATTGCTGCAGATTGTGTTTTTTTTTTTCCTTTTTCCTTTTTCCTTTTTTCTTTTCTTTCTTCTTTTTTTGCGGCAATTCCAAGGTTGCGAAATGGCAAAGGGGATCCGGCATTAATACATTTTCACAAGCGTACGGCAAACTATAAAACACGCCAATATTTTTAACCAACCACTTGTTAATTTTGCGATTCACCCCTCCCCCCACGACTGGTTCAACGGGTTGTATACTATCTTCTGTAGACCTCGCTGCATCTGCTCTCTCTACATGTCCAACGAAATTAGCCAGCAAGGAGGATGCCCGCCTGACGTGGAAAAGTCTCCCGAAATCAAGGAGCAGGAGGTGTGCACATCCGTATCGCCACCCGCCCTGCACCCGCCAAAGTACTGTGCCCTCTCCTTCAAAAGACAAGTTTCCGTGATTGCCATCGTCACCGCTGCCGGGTTTTTGGGCCCGGTTTCTGGAAACATCTACATTCCGATATTGCCCCAGTTGCAGAACGAGTTCCAGGTTTCCACCTCCGCCATCAACGGGACGGTGTCGGTGTTTATGGCGGTGTTTGCCTTCGCGCCTCTTTTGTGGGGCAGCTGGGCCGACTTTGGCGGCAGAAAGGTGTTGTACTTGGTTTCGTTGGTTTTCTTCATTTTGGCGAGTGTCCTATTGGCGGTTGTGCCCGCCAATATCGGGGCACTCTATGTATTAAGAATCGTTCAGGCATTTGGGGCCTCGAGTGTCATGTCGGTCGGCGCCGGGACTGTGGCCGATATCGTGGAGCCCAAACACCGCGGCAAGGCCATTTCCTACTTTATGTTGGGTCCCCAGCTCGGACCAATCTTGGGACCAATTTGTTCGTCGATAGCTGCCCACGGCGACTGGAGGTGGGTGTTTGGGTTTCTAGCCGTGCTTGGAGTTGTTGTTTACATGGTGATTCTCTTCTTTTTGCCGGAAACGTTGCGGTACCTCGTTGGCGACTGCTCGTATTACGCCGCTGGTTCATCGGTAGTGGTTAAGCCCCGGTTTAGGCAACCGAAAATCGTCGACGACAGTTCCCGGTACCCCAAACCCCCAAAGCCCAGTCTCCGGAATTACTGGAGGATCTTGAACTACCCCCCGGTTCTCCTATGCTCAATCAACGGCGGCCTCTTGTTTGCGTCGTTCTACGGGGTCAGTGTCACCTTTTCCCATGTTCTCCAGAATCAGTACCGATTCAGCAACCTCGCAACCAGCGTGGCGTATATATGTCCTGGGATTTCCATGGTTGCTGGATCCATTTCCGGAGGCTGGTTGTCGGACAGGCTCCGGGCCGCTATGGTAAAGCACCAGCCGGGGTCGTTTGTGCCGGAAAAGCGATTCTCGATACAAATCCTCGGCATCGTCGTTTCCATGGCGGGCATTATTGGCTATGGGTGGGCGGTTGATAAACACCTTCATGTCGTGGCCGTGTTTGTGTTTACTGCTTTAACCGGGTTTGGCATGACCTGGGTATTTGTGGCCAACACCACCTACTTGACGGAGTGCTCCACGGGACAGCCGGCCACCAACGTAGCCATCGGCAATTTTATGAGGAATATCGCCGCCGCCATTTCCGCCGCAATTATAGATAAGCTAATCCAGCGAATGGGGTTCGGGTGGTGTTTGACCGGATTGGGGTTGTTGAACGGTTTAGGTTTAGTGTTTGTGGCTATTTTGCTCACACGGGGTCCGGCATGGAGACAAGAATATTATCAAGCTAATACTCAGTAAGGATGTATATGTTTAAAATAGAAACCCCACAATAAATGACGCACGTCTAAATACCAGCAAGGGAAGTGAAAAAGAGCAAATTAATTTACCCATTCTAGTCGAGGGCCGTGGTGCCCTTACCCAGGGGATTTCCAAATATAAAATGCCAGGCCAGGTCATGGTTAACCCTGGGGGGGGGGGAGGTAAGTAGTCCTCGTCCCACCAATGTCCGAGACCACAAAATACCCCAGCCTTGACAAAGGCGGCCAGGACATACAAGTTGAAGATGCACAAGTTGAAGATGCGCAAGCTGAACAGTCACAAGCTGAAGCTTCAATTTGGAATAAAGCCAGCGCTTACCGTTCATGGCTCTTGCTCTGCTACTCCACCGGTCCAGTAGCATCGATGACTCGAACTTATGTTCCCGCCGTCATCCAATCTATTGGCCAGAGCGTGGGACATTCCAAGTCCGGTGGGCGCTGTACATTTAGAGGCAACGACTGTTACGTCCGGTTCGGCGGCGGGCAAGTGAACAGCACTTCCTATGTGCTATACTTGAAGGCAGTCACCACCGCCATTGAAGGCGTAATGACGGTTTTTTTGATGGGCATCGCCGACTACTCCAATTACCGCAAACTATGCCTAGCCGGGTCAATCCTCCTCTACGGGGCGTTGGCGTTGCCATTCGCCGGCTTTACTGGAGGCAACTACGGCACGTTGAACGCAATTTCCGCCATCTACGTCATTATGGGTGCGATAGACTCCATCTACCAGGTTATCGAAGGGTCGTACATCCCGTTATTTATGAGGGCGTCGGCGGCACCTAGCGGGTCTATCGCCGAGGAGGAGGTTCGGAGGCTGATGATACTAAAGCGGGGCTCCGTAGTCTCGGTTATGGGGTTGCTTGTGGGGAATATTGGCGGGCTTACTGCCCTTTTGGTGGGGATTATTATTTCCTACTCGCGTGGTCTTGCCAGTGAGGTTGGATACCACAACTTTCTATTGGCGATAACGGTTGCCGGGGTGGCGACGGTATTGATGGCCAGCATTGCCCTCTGGTACGTTCCCAATGCCGCAGGGAAGCCCAAACCCAAGGAGGAGGTGCTCCTTTTGTTGTCGGTCAAGCGGTTCGTCCGGTTGCTCAAGGATATCCAAAAGTACCCCAACGCGTTTCTCTACTGTATAGCCTGGGTCATTTGGAATGTATCCTTTAGCAACTTTATGAGCTTGTTTGTGTTGCTATTCAGAACAACTTTGGGGTTGGGCAGTTCCGACTCGGAGTACACCGTGTACACGTTTATGTCATATTTGACTGCTTGCCTAGGGTCCCTCGCATGGATGTACTTGTACCCCCGGACAAGCCTCTCCATCAAAACCTGGGGGTATGCGTTCCTTGCGGTGTCGCTATTCACCAACATTTGGGGCTGTTTAGGGATTAATGGGGCCAGCAACGTCGGCTTCAAACACCGGTGGGAGTTTTGGGTGTTTGAGGTTTTGTACTCGGCATCCAGTTCCTCGATGCGGAGCTTGAACCGATGTGTGTACTCGACCCTATTACCGGCAGGGGACGAGGCCCAGTATTTCGGGTTGGAAATCATGTTGGGGGTGGCTACAGGCTGGATCGGCGGGCTCGTGAATGCGTCGATCCAGGACCGCACTGGCAACGAAAGGATGCCGTTTTTGCCGAACGCCATTCTCGTGGCTGTTTCCATTGGGTTGTACTACATGGTTAATTTCGAACAAGGGATGAGAACTGCCGACAAGTTGGTCTGTGAAGACACTCCCGAGCTGTAGATGCATACAGTTTTTTCACCCAGTATTTGATTATCTTGTTTTATGTATGTTAGGGGGGGGGAAGGGCCAGTTTACTGTGTAGATGTGTAGAGAGTGTGCTTGAAATCACACCAATGCATGCAATTGTTATTACAGAGATGGATATTTGCAACAGTTCTCAGAGTCCAGTGAGCCTTTTTTTTGCAACCTTAGCCGTGGGTGTCATTCCGCAGTAAAGACGCAAGCAGAGACTGAACTCCATTCTGCCACTCCAATATAGACTGGCATGGATACATGGCCCTCTAGGAAGCCTAACACGGAGGATGCATCGATATTCTTGCCAATTAGATATGCATTTGTCATTTGTAAAATACCATAAAATTGAGCTGTATATACTGCGGATGAAAAAAATATCCAAGCTTCGTTCCTCATGGCCCAATGGTCAAGGCGTCTGGCTACGATTTTGTAACCACTTCCGGTTGGAACCAGAAGATTCCAGGTTCGACTCCTGGTGGGGAAGCTTCTTTTTTTTTCCTTTGCCCGAATAGACAATAGGACAAGTTGGTGACAACCAACAAGATGGAGATGCTTGCTTATCGGCAGACAGACTCCACAGGGTTGGCGGTTGTTTCTGGTGTTGGCTATTTCCCAGTTTGTCTAGCACCAACTTTCCCCCTCCCCCACCTTCAAACAATGCCTTCTCGGCATGTCTATCCGAAAAGTTGTGCAAATCTTACGATCAGGTACGAGGTGAAAAAAAAAAAAA
>JAJLZI010000124.1:0-20321 GCA_030572135.1 Intestinozyma alai
TTGCAGCAGGGGGTGAGAATATTTCTTTCGATTCGAGTTGAGGGAACGCAGCAGGACGAGCAAGTTGCAGAATTCATCTACATGACAAGGCAGAGACGGTGTTGGAAATAGAACCAGCTGGAAAGAGCAATGGGTCCTGCAAATTCCATACAAATTCTATTTATGGTGTTTGGAACACTCTGGTGCTGAACTGATCATAATGGACAATGGACCTATACACGGAGGCGGTGATAAACGCATCAGAGCGCACCCTCTATTGAACACCAAGGCATTCTAAAACCGCGGGTTAAGGAAGATACGGTTATGGCAGATTTGTTAGAGAAGCGACTTCAGTACAACTTTAGTCCTCGACAGCTAAATGCGCCAAGGAAAGAGACCCAGGAAATGATAAACTCGGCTTTGAGACATGTGTCTCTTCTGCGGCAACGAGGCAGGATTCGCATAGTATGCGACGCGAATGCAGGTAGTCACACCCAGGAGAAAATACGGTTATCAACCCTACGTCGCCAAGGTTGTGAATCACTCGTTTCCTGGCGCGATTTCTTTGCAAGGAGTGCCGGCCAAATATAAACAACCAAGAAACAGAAATGGGTTCTGGGACTACGCCAGAGTGCACTTCCCGACCCGGACAACCTTAATCGTTCGAGAAATCAGTGACCCGCCAGATCAACACCAATGGAGAACTTGGCAGCATGAGGTCTATAATTCTTGTCCACCCCCCAATTCACATAGCCATGGTATCGAATTACCCGGTGAGTGGACGGACGCTCGTGTGTTCGCATCGGACCGCGGAGTTCCGTGTAAATCGGAAGTGACGCGATAAATCCCGAGTGAACAGCCCGCGCCCATTTGGGGAAACGACAATCGGTTCAGTAGATGCACAAACGAGCCCATTCAATTCTGGTTGATGAGGATATTGAACACCAGGCTGTAAAATAGTACCAAACGAAAGATTGCACAGGAAAAGAAGAAAAAAACACAAAACATAAAAAAAGGGCAAGAAAAAAAAATATATATACACGAAAACAAACGAGACTGCAACACCGTACAAATATATACAGTTTTACAAGCTACAAAGGCGCTGCTGCTTGATTTGACCACATTCAATAACACTCCGGGAAGGGAGGTGTCTTCTATTGGTGTTTTGGACACAGCGACAATTGTATCTCATCTAACGTTAGCAACTTGGCTGTACCTGCCAACCACGTGTCAGCAGGATCCCAGCGCGAACTAGGGAAATCCAAGAATGCCGTTTCCTAAGAGCAAATCTCCCTGCACTTGGTGTTTCCACCTTCGGATCGCGGATGAAAGTACAAACAAGCAATTACATGCGAAATCTTGTTGCTGGTAGTATGGACAAAATATGTTCATCCTCCTGGTGCACAATTAACCCTGACCAGTGGTCAGTGCGGTTTGTCTTCAGAGGAGAGGGCTACGAAATAGGGTGCTATTGGTGGCAATAATGCATGGAAAAGGTGTGTGAAATTTCGTCTCTCGAAGCAGCAATGACACAAAATGTGGCAACATGGAAAACAAAAAAAATAAATAAATAAAGTGTGTGTGTAAATTTAGACAAGCACACACCCACACATATTAAACGTTTTTCTATCTCTCTTCTCCAACGGTTGGTTAAATGTGTCGCGGTAAAAAAAAAAGACGTAGGATTCGTCGAACCAGATTCGTCGATCTTTTTTTTTTTTCAAGAAATTTCACTGATTTCACGTTGCGATCATTTTCGACCATTTTCGACCATTTTCCAAACTCTTCTTTCTTTCTTGCCAGGTCACTGAATTAACCAACATACCAACAATGTCTTATTCCACCCGTCAAATTGGTGCTGCGAACACCTTGGATTACAAAGTATATCTTGAAAAGGACGGCAAGCCCGTTTCTGCATTCCACGATATCCCTTTGTATGCCAATGAAGAAAAGACCATCTTGAACATGATTGTTGAGGTTCCTAGATGGACCAACGCCAAGTTGGAGATCTCCAAGGAACAGAAGTTGAACCCAATCATTCAAGACACCAAGAAAGGTAAGTTAAGATTTGTTCGTAACTGTTTCCCTCACCATGGCTATATCCACAACTATGGTGCCTTCCCCCAGACTTGGGAAGACCCAAACGTGGTTCATCCGGAAACCAAGGCCAAGGGGGATTGTGACCCATTAGATGTCTGCGAAATCGGTGAACGTGTAGCAACTGTTGGTGAGGTTAAGCAAGTCAAGGTTTTGGGTGTCATGGCTCTTTTGGACGAAGGCGAGACCGACTGGAAAGTTATTGCCATCGATGTCAACGACCCGTTGGCTCCAAAGTTAAATGACGTCGAAGACGTTGAAACCCACTTGCCAGGATTGTTGAGAGCAACCAACGAATGGTTCAGAATTTACAAAATTCCTGATGGCAAGCCAGAAAACCAATTTGCTTTCTCTGGCGAATGTAAGAACAAGAAGTACGCCGAGGAAGTTATTGGTGAGTGTGCTGAAGCCTGGGAAAGATTAATCAAGGGCGAATCTGTTGACTCCAACGGTATTGATTTGACGAACACCACTGTTACTTCATCTCCCACCTATTCCGAAGCTGCCGTCCAAGAAATTCCCGCTGCCACGCTGACCCAAGCAGCTCCAATTGACAAATCAGTTGACAAGTGGTTCTTTATTTCAGGTGCCCACTAAATTGTGTAGTTTTAACTGATGTTCTTCTTCCAGCGGGATGTATTTTAGCCCGACAGACAAGAATACGATCAATTTGTAATTTGTTGAAATATATATTAGCTATTATATATCGTATTGACCATGTAGTTTGCTCTACTTCAGATTCATGAAAAGACCAGGAAACCCAAGTAACCTGGTGTGGGTTTGTATCGGACTCTGTAGGTATTAGTCTACGAAGAAGTGGCCATAACTAGTAGTGCTCACCTGGTTAAAGCAATGGTTGTGTACGCAGTTATTGAAGGTGTAAATTCAATTTATGAAAACAAACCATACGGCTTGGATTTGGGCGGTACGATCTTCTACGCAAAGACTGATAGCTGGACTCTTGTATCTTGTTTGTAGACGGTATATTGTGGGTAACAGCTGGAAAAAGTGGACAGATAATGAATACTGTTTCGTCTTTTGTGTGTCACTAGGATTCGTTAGAATATGGGCGCTACCATTATAGTATTAGTTGATCCTAGATAAATGAGGTTGACGCTACCGATATAATTCATTAAGGAGTGCAATTTTCCCAGATGCTACCAGTGTAGAGTTGTGTTAGACAAAGGTCCACTTGACGCTACCATTTCCAAATTGTCATTTCCAAAATGTTTATTGTGCTGCTACCATGGTAGCAGCACAATGTTTTCAGAAAAATATTCTCTATTCACGATGGTAGCGCTAGATATAATGAAGTCTTTTCCCTACCACATATCAAGGAATCGTTGACAACTATTTGAGTAGCACAATCGAATATGGCCAACAGTTCGCAGCTGGTAGTGTGTACTCGAAATTGTCGCTGCTAAACACTTCTACGTGACTTGCTTAAGTTATGCCATTTGTTTTTTTCATTCCTGTCTTGCAAGTAAAGCATCTTGCTTTCACTTCTTTAGCGAGATGCCGTCCTGGATTCACAGTCATAGGGGATATGACTGCGACAAACGTCCCGGAGACATCCCCAATTACAACAGCTGACCTGGCAGGCATACACCTGTAGACACGAGGTTCCAGGCTAGTATTATAAACAAGTCCTGGCAAAATGACATCAGCGCACGACCTTTTTTGGCAATTTGTAGGAACGAGAAAGAACGAAAGAAAAAGGAAAAAAAAAGCATCCTCGAGTGAATTTTTTTTGCCTCTGATCTTAGCATGTTCTGAACAGTTACAGCTCGATTACCACACACTATGTCGGTTCAAATCTTTAACGAACAGGCTACTGAAGAAAGAGCCGAGAATGCTCGTATGTCGGCCTTTGTAGGCGCTATTGCTGTTGGTGACCTAGTCAAGTCCACCTTGGGTCCCAAGGGGATGGACAAGTTGTTGCAGAGTGCCAGCAACCCTGATTCGGCGCTAGTAACGAACGACGGGGCCACCATATTGAAATCAATTCCGTTTGACAACCCAGCCGCCAAGGTCTTAGTCAACATTTCCAAAGTGCAGGATGACGAAGTTGGTGATGGTACTACTTCCGTGACAGTTTTGAGTGCCGAACTATTGAGAGAAGCAGAAAAGCTAATTGACAAGAAGATCCACCCGCAAACAATCATCGAAGGATATAGGATAGCCAGAAATGTAGCTATCAAAGCATTGGACAAACACGCCGTGGATAACGGCGCCAACCCAACCTTGTTTAGACGTGATTTGCTTAACATCGCCAAGACTACCCTTTCTTCAAAGATTCTTTCTCAGGACAAGGAG
Source organism: Intestinozyma alai (assembly GCA_030572135.1). Taxonomy (NCBI): domain Eukaryota; kingdom Fungi; phylum Ascomycota; class Pichiomycetes; order Serinales; family Debaryomycetaceae; genus Intestinozyma; species Intestinozyma alai. Next base: position 4,393 of record JAJLZI010000124.1, read on the forward strand.
TTGTTTTCCAACTTAGCCGTGGATGCCATTTTGCGGTTAAAGGGCTCGACGAATTTAAACAACATCAAGATTATTAAGAAGGTGGGAGGCAAGCTTTCCGACTCCTACCTTGACGAAGGGTTTATCTTGGAGAAGAAGTTTGGTATTGGCCAGCCCAAGCGGGTCGAGAAGGCGCGTATTTTGATTGCCAACACAGCCATGGACACGGACAAGGTTAAGATCTTTGGTGCCAAGTTTAAAGTCGACTCCACGTCGAAATTGGCGGAGTTGGAGAAGGCGGAGAAAGTCAAGATGAAGAATAAAGTTGACAAGATTAGAAAGTTTGACGTCAACGTGTTTATTAATAGACAGTTGATTTATGATTACCCCGAGCAGCTTTTCACTGATTTAAAGATCAATTCGATCGAGCATGCCGACTTTGACGGCGTGGAGAGATTGGCGTTGGTCACCGGCGGTGAAGTTGTGTCGACGTTTGACCAGCCAGAGAAGGTGAAGTTGGGGTACTGTGAATCCATTGAAGAAATTTTGATTGGCGAGGATACGTTCCTCAAGTTCTCAGGAGTTGCTGCCGGAGAAGCCTGTACTGTTGTCTTGAGGGGTGCCACGGAGCAGGTGCTCGAGGAAGCAGAGAGATCATTGCATGATGCATTGTCTGTATTGTCGCAAACCACCCGGGAAACCAGAGTTGTATTGGGTGGAGGCTGTGCCGAGATGGTGATGGCGCGGGCAGTTGACCAAATCGCCGCTAACGAGACTGGGAAACGGGCCTTGGCGGTGGAAGCATTCAGCAGAGCGTTACGTCAGTTGCCCATAGTGTTGGCAGACAATGCGGGATATGACTCGAGCGATCTAGTAACCAAATTAAGGTCATCCGTGTACAACGGCATTTCTACGTCCGGGTTGGACTTGACGAACGGTTGCGTGGGGGATATGAGAGAATTGGGAATCGTCGAGTCGTACAAGTTGAAGAGAGCCGTGGTGTCTTCTGCAAGCGAGGCAGCCGAGGTTTTATTGCGGGTTGACAATATTATCCGTGCCAAGCCACGTACTGCCGACAGAAACCACTAGTGGCGAGTCCAGGCGAGTAGTGGTGGTGACAGACGAGGGTAGCACTCAGTCATGCTACGCTGTTGCAATCTCATTTGCGGAGTAGAATTCCTGTTGAAGTGAACGGAAGATGCAACTGTGGGTTTAGAAATATTATATCATATTAGTATTAATTAGAGTGATGGTGGCATTTCTTAGGTATATTGTATATAACTCTGAATTTAGTACTTAATCTAGAGTCTGCGTGAACGGGGTTCTTCTTTTGGAAAAGTGTAGTTTCACCGAGTTGGAAGGCCTGTTGGTACGAGCGTGTTTACATGAAAATGTGGTCTACTCCCTCGGTAGATTTGACCCTAATTTATACTAATCTTTGGATTCCTTTATCTCCTAACTCTGTATCCGTGCAAAGTTATAGTCTTTTCCTAGTATTCATTGAAACAAGACTTTACTCTGAAAATGCCTGTCGTGTAGTAACATGAAATCTTTTATCTCTGTCAGAGACGCGACAAGTTCCTTGTCTGTACAATCTCTGTTTTTAAGACCTCCGACTCGGTGGTTGGTGGTAAATCTCTTTTATGTTTGTGATCCAGTGCCATTGTGGATCTGCTGGAATTGGTACTTATCTGAAATAGGAATAATGCAATCAGAACAAGTCTAAAAGTCTTTCTGAATTATTGTAAACTCGATCTGGTACATTCTATTATTTACTCAATTATGGTTGTCACTCAATACAAACTAGTTTACTTATTGTAAGAGATTTTGCCAAGATATATACTAATCCTCGGTTCTCTTTATCTCCTGATTCTGTGCCATTACTAATTTGATTGCAATGTTAACAAAAACCTCAATAATTTATATCCCTTTCCTACCATTCTGTAAAGGTTGTACAAATCTTCAATTGGCTAGAAGTGTCAGTTAAGACATTACTATGTAACAACAACCCCCTGCCAATGGTTAAATTCAGAAAAAAAAAATAATAATAAAAAAAATAGAATCCAGAAAACTAGAAACACCAATAGTCGAGAAAACCCATCCACGCTCTAGCTCTCGTCCAAACAGACATGTCAGTCGGCGAACTTATCAAGCAATTCCAGTTGAAACGCGTTCTTCAAAGTAATCCTCAGTCGAAAACAATTTGCTTATTGGGGACAATTGGTGACGAGGATGCGATTGCGATCATAGAGAAGTCCCCGTTCAACCTCGACTCCAACCTAGCAATGCTGGGCCTCATCACCGACATCAGATCGATAAATTCGAACGACGTGTACTTTTGGTCGCTGGTGTTGCTCGTGCAATCGCTTCCAGAGAGTCCAGGCGCAAAGTTGAATCTTATTTACCCCGCCACTGAGGTTCATATCCGCAAATACGAAACCCAGAAGTACCATTACATTAGAGAAACCCCCGAGATGTACAATCAATACGTTGTGCCCTACATCGAGACAATGAAAGGAGATCGGATAAAGTGGGTGTACAACATTTTATTTGAAGGGAAAGAAAGCGAGTCGTTTGTACTCCACGACACGGACCCATTGACCGGGTTTGTCTTATTGCCTGACATGAAATGGGACGGTGTCAATATGCAGACATTGTACTTGTGCTGCATTGTCAACCGATTGGACATTTCCTCACTACGTGACTTGGACGAGACCCACGTACCGTATTTGACGGAATTGCAGCATAGGATCAGACTAGCCACCAATCAGAAGTACCCGCAAGTCGATAAAGACCAATTGCGCATATTTGTACACTACCAACCGTCATATTACCACTTCCATATACACGTGGTTAATGTGCAACACCCTGGTCTTGGCGACGGCATAAGTATAGGAAAGGCGGTGTTATTGGACGATATCATCGACAATTTGAAATTGGCAGGCGACTTTTACAAGAAGCGCACTATTGGCTACGTGGTTGGCGAGAACCACGCACTTTGGAATGTAGCCGGGTATAGAAATGCGCACTACTCCAGTTTACAATAACGCAACTGTCCGCTCTTCTGCCTAGAGCTTGCTGATTGCGTGTCGGTAGAGGCTTGTCTTCAGGGCAGCTACTCTGGTATCAGAATAAGTAGATATATCTTGTGAATCGATCGGCTCATGAACTGCCAAAAAACACGCCCGCTGCTGAAGACACCACCGTGGAGCCACGCGTCAGTATATTTACACAGCACATTGGTCCTTTTTTTTTAAACTGTAGTATTCGTTAAAACGGGTGCTTAAGGCTTCACCCACACCCTTCGACAAGGTTTATACGGACAGTTGCATTCTGGCTAAGAAAAAGGAAACCAGAACACTTGATACGGAATAGACGGACAAAGCTACAACAGGTTGCGTTTAGGATACACCGTGCTATAGTCCATTCGCCAAACCATTGAGAAAGGGCAACGCCTACTGGTGGGGCGAATTTTTTATCAATGGGGAAATGGCGTGGGCGCAGGGAACACGCGAGAGACAAGTGTGGTGCAACTGGCATTCTCCAGCAATGCATCCGTTAGGCCACCGTCAGCCAAAGCCGACCTCCGTTTCAGTTGTCTTCTTGAACAATAGCCGCCAAATGAACTTTGTTCCTACCCTGGTGCCTACAAACTAGGCTTTGTCACATGTGCTTCAAATCCAGCGCGACGGTTTCCGCCAACGATCCACGGAACTCCTCTCCCCCCTGAGCACCGCCATTCCAGACCCGTGCAACGGGAACAATTGCATGGGACGGAACAAACGCGTTCACCTCTGTTGCGGGAATGGGTGACATTGTCCAGTATTTTGTGCCGACTGTGGTGTTGTATACCGTCCTGTTTTGGTATTTTTCACCAGTTCCAGCTATACAAAAAAAGAAAGGTTTACTGGTTTTATAGGCATAAAAGCTTGCATTTATCCTAGAAATTCACACACAGTGGACTCGCATTATGGTGCATGATTGTGCTATTGGTGGATATGACACTGTGCAATTCTAGACAAGAATCACACCAAGCACAGGGAATCAAGTTTGCCCTGGATCCTTTACCAGCTGGCAAATATTCAACCCCAGTCCAAGCTTTCTTTTTTTTTTTTTTTTTTTTTTGTTCGTTTCTGTTTTATTGCCAGTGGTGTTCCAACGTGGTGTTCTTGACCCCCTTTTTATTTTTGTTTGTTCCTTCTTGTATTGTTCTCCCCGCAATGTACACGAAGTTCACTATAGCAGGGGATGAGCCCAGGCCACCGCAGCAAGCGTGCGTACCGCCACAATCGCTCCAATGGTGCCCCCCTCCGCCTTCGTACGTTTGCTGGTTGCAGGGGATTGAAGCAATTGGATAAAATAACCTGAAATCATGGTGCGTGGATGCACGGGGAACAAGTGGCTGAACCTTAGTATGCAGGTGCAATTGATTGTGGTGTCAAGGGGGGAGAGGGGGGGGCTGGGCTGTATCCAGCGTTTACGGATGGAGGAGAATGGGCCTGCCTGATGCTCTGCCCTGAAAATGGCTATAAAAGGGGACGTGGGTTCGCTGCTTTCTCCAGTAGAAGGGGTGGTTTTTTTTGGTGGCCAGATTTAATTACAGGTAAAGATGGTTTTCGGTTTTGGTAAAGACGACGACAAGGATAAGGACTCGAGAAAGAGATACGACAACGACGACTCGTTTGGGTCGTCCACTGGCGATAAGTTTAGTTCTTCCGACGACTCGTGGGGGTCAAAGAAGGGCGACTCTTATGGGTCTTCGAGACAGGATGACTCTTATGGTTCGTCCAGACAGGATGACTCTTACGGGTCTTCAAAACAGGATGATTACGGCTCGTCCAGACGGGATGATTATGGGTCCTCCAGATCGGATGACACCTTCGGCTCGTCCGGACAAGACCGTATTTCGGATGCTGCTGGACGCGCGGGTTACGGAAGCGGCCAAAGAGGACAAGGGAGCTTTGATGACGACAATGACGACTCTTATGGCTCATCCAACAAAAGAGGTGACTCCTACGGCTCGTCCGACTATTAGCGATGTATACGTGTAGTTAGTTATTTTTACAGATTATGAATCAAATGCTTCGTATTTTGGCGCATTATTGTGATGGAAAACAGTGCACCATCAAAAACTCCATGGACCACGATGGCGGGTTCATGACGGCGCCTATGGAGCAACACAGGCGGCACCTACGACCGCGTACCTGCGAAAACCACCCTTCAAACAATGGACTGCGACGGCAGCCACAAACTTCAATAAAAAATGTCAATTTTAAACGTTGCACGCAATGAGCAGTATTTACTTATCCAACTTATATAGTATGACTGGCGGAGACAGTCAAAATCATTTGCACGAGAAAGAATAGATTACAATGGATCATCTGACACCCCGGCTTTAACCAAAGCGCGCGCACGCGCGTACGAGGCACGAATTATACAATGTGCTTTAAACCAGGTAAGAACAAATTCGCATGCCAGCCCTCACAGGGCACGGGTTTCAGGGGGCGGCACTGTTTGCTGTAGGGGCGAATACAACACCTGGGTGACATACTTCCTCTTGTATCTCACAATGGATGCGACAGCTAATGTATTATGCTTTATGCTTGTAGTAGCCAAGTGGTTCAATACAACGTGGTTGGGAATGGGCAAGGCGCCGCTATTGTTCTCTCGGTCGGTACTGTTAAAGTTATTGAGGATGACGTTCTCTAGGTGCGGGGGTAGCTGAGGGGGGTGTAGCCAAGCTTGCTGCTGGCCATTGGAGCTTCTGGACTGTTTATCGATGGCTATATAATATTGCTCCATGACCTTCGGGTCGGTGAATATCGGAGGAATATCATTGATATAGTCGAAACTCGTCGCAGCCGGAGTCCCATCTTCGTCGTGGTACCTGGAGTAACCATTTCCCATATCGTCGTCATCGTTGGTTAAGCCCCACATGGAGTCAGTCCTGTTTCTGGACATGGAAGACCTCCGCGACTGGCCCTTTTCGTCATCCTGCGCCTGCGGTTTCAGTAATTGCGCCTGCAGCTCTTCGTTTCCTTCCTGGCGCAACAAATGCTCCTCGATATTCTCGGGTGTAATTTCAATATAATTGACAAAATTTCCCATCTGGTCTGTCGCAGTGGGGAGGAAGTCGGAAAACCTCAACTCGTTGTCAACCACAAACCGGAACCGATGGGTGCCCACGGGCAATCCCAACGTGATCAAGAAGGAGCTGTCCAGTTGACGGACCAACCCAATCATTTTTCTCCAGCCAGTAAACGAACCAGTCACGTAAACCTTCTCTCCTCCTTGCACCCATTTAATATCAACCGGCACCGTGACACTAGGATCTGGCTGGCTTTGTTGTCCGGGCACATCTTGCTGTTGGGGCTGCTGTTGGGGCTGCTGTTGGGGCTGCTGCTGGGGCTGCTGCTGGGGCTGTTGTTGGGGCTGCTGCTGTTCGTGTCCGTCGTCGCCTTTCTGCTGCAATAAGTTAACCGAAGAATTGTCAATATGCATTCGGTCCTCCTCAGCAACACTATCCTGCTCCTTGTTGTAGATATTCATTCTATCCAAGTCGATATCGTCAGTCAAGATTAGCGTTGACTTTCTTCTTACCGGGGCCTCGCCATCCTCACCGTGCGGAGACTGTGACGCCGTGCCGATGTCAACCATAGACACATCTTTAGTATCCATATTGAACTGGAGGGGGGACTATACCTATTTAGATGGGAGGGGGGGGGAGGGGAGGGCAATAACGCCGACAACGTGCAATTGGGGTTTAGCTGGAGTAAATGAGCTGCGGGTGAAACGGGTCTCGCGCACACACCAGGAGAAAAATAGTAAACCCAATAACGATAAGTTAATCAATCAACCTTATACAGTCCAAAGGTTATATTCGAGGACCAAGAATCCGCCTTTTCTTATCTAGAGCCAACACTAGCTTTAACAGTCTGTTATATTTGTTTTGGTTGTTTTTGAGACTTATTTCCACTTTTCTTTTTTACCCTTTTTTTTTTTCTTGTTCCTAATATGGCGCAGTTTATTCCCATAGTATGGCGGGGGAGGAGGAGGAGGAAGAGAAAGAGAAAGAGGAGGCAGGGACTCGTTCTGTTTGGCGAATGTATGCCACGTTATGCAAACAGTGTTCGCACTCAGGACGCTGTGGTAGAGTGGCATCGAAAGGAAATTAGTTGGCAATGGTGGCCTTAACCGTGTTTGTTTTCCAACATATTAGTTAACTCAAAAGCTCTTTTCTGTAGACGTGACAGTCGGAGCTGATACTCCCGGAGATTATATACGGTAGTATTACTTCTCTTTCCCTGCATCAATTATAACAAACACTATTATCATCAATTGTCTATCAATTTACTAGCTACATGGTACACACACAGTAACCAAAAAAGTATAAAAGTACACATTACGCTAGCTAGCCAAACACAGTCTAGCGGCATTGATTGTATTAGTTTCGGAAAAAGGTTTCAATTGCGCCACAACGCGCCCACTCTAGCTCATCCTTCAATCCATATCCACCAACACACAGCTTTAACATCAAACATATGGGTTGGGCATTCACTAGTCCTCTTTCTCCAAGTTTTTCACATTCGTCGAAATGGCGTGGTACACAAGAATCAACACGATGGAAGTAAACCCAAAAGTCACTGCAATGGTATTCAACTGACTATCGGTAATCATATTAAATACCACGGATACTTTCTCGTCAAACGTGGAAGGGGTCGGGGAACAAGTTGGTTTGGCAATGAAGAAGGTGACACTAGTGTGGTGTTCTTTTTGTCACCAACTAATTCCCCCTCTCCCTCAACCACCATAGAACTGGTTACATACAGGATACAAGATCACGTGACATGAAATGATCATCGCATGTCTGATTCTTTTCTAGTATTCCTGGTTCAGCAAGCTGGTAGTTGATTTCTTCCTGAACCAACCCCAGAATATGCACCGAGCAGTACGCTATTTCAAGGACAGAAGCATATTAGGGAGGGTCTCGGTTAACTTGGCTGGATTCGCCAACACAAGATTCAGCCCGATATGGGTTTCGAGAACGTTGTGGACGCTGGCGGCGGCGCAGCAGAAGTCATCCCCAGAACCAAACCAACCAAGCGTGCTTTCGGACGAGGAGTACCGACAAAAGGTTTTGCGTTCAGAGAAGAAAGAAGACAACAGACCCGAGTGGGTTAAACGAGATGTGGCGGTGAGGAGTCGGTACGGACAATGGAACCCGAAGCGAAAACTCAACCGAGAAGACATGATCAAAGTAAAGGAGCTAAAGGAGCAGTTCCCCCAATACAGAACTATCGATTTGGCGAATATTTTCGGTATTTCGCCGGAGGCCATTCGACGCGTTTTGAAATCAAACTGGGAACCGAACGACAAAGACATTGATAGTCTATTGGAGAGACGAAGTAGACAGCGGGAACAGAAAAAGGAGGAACAAAGGAAGAGAATCGAAACGAGAACCTTTGCTGGAAATCCCCGGCGGGTGGGTCTGGAACATTCCCGGAAAGAGAGGACATTTCCCCGCAATAACCGGAGGAAAATACAACCGAATATGGCCTACGACTATATTGGCAGGAGGTTATAGTCTGGTGTAATCGTTTTGCCATTGGAGAAGGGAGGAGGGGGGGGACACTTTTCAGTTTATGGTGATGAAACTGCCCCTTTGAAAGCGGTAGGGTTTTCCTTGCCAGGGCTCTACATGTATGCAGGCCACCGTATCTCCTCTACTGCGGTGGGTATTTTTAGATGCCGTCCTCCCGTGATGCTTGGGAATCGTCAGCACAAATATATAGAGGCTGACTGGTTTCTGGGGAGTGACGTGGTCCGTAGCCACACTGTTGACTTGTACATTCCGTTTATAATATTTTGGCTATATAAAGCGTAATTTTACTCTACTCGCCAATTTCCAGAGAGGTGTGATCCCAAAGCATAATGTCATAGGAAAGACGCGGTTTCCTGATTGAAAACACTAGATACTCCATAGCGTGAGGAACAAGAGAGATAATTTGACAGCGGCGCTAACATATATTCACATGGGTGGTGAGTGGCCATAAATCACAGTATATCCCCAGTCCATCAACGGGATTGTGCTTACGCCAGGGATATGATTAGCCCACATTTCCACAACCCAATGTAAACAAAAACGAAGCAAGATCGTCCTGGTGGTTGAAAGTAACCGGCACCATGTTCCTATTGCCTGTTTTATGTGCAACGCATAGTTGCAAACAACAGGACACTATCAACCAATCTCTTCCCCACAAGACTTTTTTTCCCCCCCTCCCCTCCACGTGATCTGTGCAGCAGACAGGGGGGAAAGGACATACACATTTTGGACCGAGGTTAAATCCAACTGGCAAAGTAGGGACAACGAGTACCACCAAACGGACAGTTAGACCCTCCCCACCGAAAGTGTTAAAGCCAGCCCATGTCATCTGTCCCTGTATTAACTATACCCGAGTATGCATACAACCCTCAAGGATACTATTCGAGAAAAACCAAGTCGCAGCTCTTGGTGTACTTGATTAAGTTGACCCGCGGCTCGTCGATTCTATTAATTGCTAGCTATGTAGTTGGTCTATACATGATCAAGCCGTTATTGGAGATGGGGACATCCAGACGGTTGGAGTTGGCTGAGGTGTTGCGAGTGCGTCTTCGTGATTTGTATCTCAAGTTGATTGGCAGGGTGAGCTATATTCCGATCGTGGGCATCAAGAAACCAGGGGACACCAAGCTCTACGCCGACGCTGTTGCACAAACAGACGATTCCTACATAGATAAATCTAGAATAAGAACTGAAGCAGAAAAACACGACGAGTACGTCGCCAAGGACGTGTTGGCCCAGGGAAGATTGCTTGACAGGTTGAAGAGGTTGTCCACTATATTACAGAACAACTGCCGTGGGTACTCTAGCGCCGACTTGTCCAACTTTAAAAGCACGGCGTTTTCCATTAAGGAGTTGCATAACAAGGCCGATTTGGTATACTTTAACCCGTCGGAGTTTTTCGTGCACGACAGAGAGGCACTGGACAGAAAGCCTTATCGCAAGAAAAACTTGGCTGTAGAGGTCCGAAACGAAATCCGGGGCATCAAGGGCTTGTATATGAGTGGTCAAATGTGAATACACCACTCCATGTTTACCGTATAGTTTGTATAGACTGAGTACCGTAATGCGTAGATCGATAGCAACTCAATAAGATAACGGTTATTCGGGTGATTTGAAGGGTAGTAGAGATGCTCGGGCTTTTTCGAGGATTACACCGTTCATTCTTTCGGCCTTTCCGTTTGATTCCGGGGAGTAACTGGGGATATTTTCGCGAACTATCAATTACGCATCTCCAAGGAGTTTTTCAGAAGCTATTTCCAGTCCGTTGTCTGTTCGCATGTATGTAATACGATATTGTGGAAATCTTCTATTCATTTGCTCAAGTTTCCTCTCGGTCTCTTTTCGCAATCCGGATTTGGTCATGGAATGCACTATCTCAACGGAGTCGGTGAATTCGTCGGTGATAAATGTGGTGTATTTTGCTTTAGATATCTGTATAGAATCAACATGTAGACGGAAATGTCATTCAGTCGCTTTCACGCTGTGCGTCTTGTTGTGGGCAGCTCGGCGCAATTTTACTTCTGCACACCTCGAACATTGTCTCATTCTCTGCTCATCTTCTGCGGTCAGTTTTACTCGGAAGTCCGCACCCAATCTCTTTGTAGCATCTAGGCTCGGGTGCATCAATGCTTCATGCAAATACCATGCATCAACTAAACTCTTGTTTTGTACCTCCCCCCCAAAGTAAGTTACACGGTGGTCCTTACCGTTTCTATGTCTTCCAATTTGTATCTGCTTTCCATTTCTTGCCATTATTACCTCGCCATTTGGCCGAAAGTTGACTCCATCCAGTTGTTTGAGTACGTCTAGCACGCTCAAAACCTTTTAAGCCCAAAGTCGGAGAATAGAATGCGTTTGCTGTGAGGCTGCCTACCAGAATGGTTCCAGTTCCGATGGCTCTATGTCGGTTTCCGCCCGCGTCGACTGCGAAGAACGGTTCCGAAAGTTCACGATATCTGGAGAGTAATTTTGGATCATTCACTATGGTTATATCTGCACCAGAATCGACAATCATGTCATCTCCATGTATTTCAAGTGTTATGATTTCCAGAGAGGTTTTACCTTTAACGCCGGTAGTGGCACCATAGCTTGAATGGTGTTTACTGCCCTTGGCTAAAAAATACTTAGACCTATCTAAATAGTATCCAAGTATATTTTCCATTATGTACGGACAAGATTCCATAGCATGATTCAACTCCTCAGACTTCTTCCGAAGCCTTTTGAAAACAAAGTTTGACAGGTTCCCTCTTTCCTTGGTGGCTATCCGATTGATCTGACGGTCTGTGTTTTCCTCGATCATATCTTGTTGATAGTACCTTGATAATAACCGTCTCATTGTTTTAATAAAATCAAATCTGTTCTTGAATCGAACACCTTCTCTATTGAGTTCAATAATTAATTTGATCGCCTCATCTTGGAAGGTAGTTCTGTTATATTTCATCAATTCTACTGCAAGAGGTAGGACCATATCAAAGATATCAGCATAGGTTACTTTAAGACCCCTCTCTTTCTCTTCAAGACTCTTCATTTTTTCATTATCGAGCATCTTCATCTCTTCAAACTCGTTTATGAATTCAGCATATTTCTTGGCGAAGTTCAAAACATCCTCAGGTTCCTTAGTCAAGTTAGGCAACTAGTTTACTCTATCCATCAACGTATTTCTGGGGTCGTTCATGATAAATCAATAAATGCAAATTTTTGACTCTTAATCTGTCAACTTTATTGTTGTGGACAGAGAACAAACTACACTAGCCTTAAGAAATGAATAATAAACTTTTGCCACAAGAAGGGCGGTTTCGTACCATATTTATATCTTCCAAGATTAGTAGAATATTACGCGTCCGCTTGCTTCGTCCTTATTTGTAATTAATAAATCCTTCCTTTGAGTATCGAATCACGTCGCCCCTGGTACGAGGCCCTTTCACAGACTTTTCGTTCCTTTCTTCTTTCGGCTATACCTTCCGTTTCTGACAAAATGTCACTTGCGACTTTTCTATGCGACAGGAAGAGGAAAAAAGAACAAAAATGCTCGAAACCAGCTCCATACTCCAGGAACCCCCCCCAGGACATTACACAATGGCGAAACCTAATGTAATTGATAGCGAAGGGGACTTTTCAGATTATGATTCCTCATCGGTTGTTCCGGAGGTGGAGGATTTAGAGGCGGAGGGGGAAGAGTTGAATAATCTCAAGGCAGACATGGACGACGAGTCGGATTTGTCCGACTTGAGTGAGGACGACATGGGAGACTTTCCCCAGAGTGGAAGATTATTGGAGGGGGATGATGAGGAAGGAGAGGATGCAGAGGAGATAGAGGAAGGAGGCCATGAAGATGATGAGGACGATGACGAAGACAACGAGGAAGACAACGAGGAAGACAACGAGGAAGACAACGAGGAAGACAACGAGGAAGACAACGAGGTAGACAACGAGGTAGACAACGAGGAAGACAACGAAGATGAAGAAGATGAAATCCCCGGCATCAGTGACGATGAAGAAGAGACCTATAAAATAGATGCGTCGGATATCGACGAAGATCTAGAATTGAGAGAAGAGGAAGAAGATATAGAGGCCGTGCCCCATAAACGGATAAGCATCAAAATAAAGCCCCCAACGAGAAAGGTTACTTTGACTACAGCTGTTAAGCCGTCACCAAGCACCCGACAAACTCGTAAGCGCCAATTATCTTATTACAACGACGATGAGGATGAGGAGGACGAAGAAGAAGAAGAAAAAGAAGACGAGAAAACAACCAGCGACAATACATATGGCAAACCACCATCAAGAAGGAATAGAAAGTTGCCCAAGTTACCTGAACGTAAAGTTCAGCCCGAAGAGGTTGACGCGGATCTTATCCTAACTGATGAGGAGACCGAGTACAATCCCCACGCCAACCCCGATTTATCGAAAATGACAGAACGGCAGCGGGCAAGATACTTGGAGGAAGTCGACGATAACAAGGACTTCTTTGAATTGGACAACAGTGGGAAAAAGGCCAAAATAAGAAATACCGAAACCGAAGACGAGGTTGCCTTGCGAAAGTCGGAAAGCGCTCGCAGGAGACAAGACTACAAGAATAAAATGCTAGAAGAGGAAAAACGAGATACTTTAAACAAGTTGCTAAAGAGACGTGCTACTAAATCCAGAGAGATCATTCTGGACAAAGAGGGAACGGCAGAAGTAACCAAGGCAAGCGATAAAGAACGTCGGCCAATGGTGGAGCACCCTGCACTAGTGAGGTATGTTAATAATACCACCACATTAAACGGGAACTCCATTTTAGCTGTGAATAAATAGAAACCACCACCACCACCACCAAAAAAAAAAACAAGAATGTCACGACATTTACCCAGCACGAGCCCAAGAAAGCATTCTTCAGTCCTCTCTACAAGAAAATATCAGTAGTTCCCCCTGGTTTGAGTATATACAGCAAGTAGATAAAATATAAGCAAGCTCCCCAAACGGACAAAAAAATAAAAGTCCCAATCGGAAAACGCAAACTTTTCTCCTGTCACTTTTCTGGCGAGAGTGGATTTCTTTTTTTTTTGTTTTGGTGGTGAGTGCTGGTGAAGGAAGGGCATTAGCAATAGACATAATCGCCGTGATAACTAGCAGTATATCAACAGCATGGCTGGAATGAATATGAATATGGCGCGGTTGAATGCTGCAAACCAAAAGGGTGCAGGAATACCGCTTATGCAGACACTGGAGCTCACCGGTTCACTAATCCTGGAGGTTAACCAGCTACAAAAGCCAGGTCCACCACAGCATAAAGAGCCAAGCTCAGGGCCGCAACAACAGCAATCGTCGCAGCAGCAGAATGTTAAGGTTGGCGTGCAGACCCCACAGTCGTTCCACCAGTCTCCGCAGATGCAGATCAAACAACAGCCAGGGATGGTCAATTCCCAGCAGCAGCGACAGTCTCTACCACAGCAAGCACAACTGCAACAAATCCCAGTGCCACTGCGGCATGCCATGAATGAACCTTCTCTGGAACAAGCTCCCGGTATAGTGACTGCGGAAACGTTGCAGCAAGTGCCTGCCAACCGGTCGGTGGTGAATGGTCCGAACCAAATCTTGCCTCTGAATGGAAAGCAGACCCAATTTGTGCAAAATGTTCCTGGTGCGTTGTTACAGTCCAGCTCGCAGGGCCACACTCCCCAGATGGTTAACCAGCCACCACCACCACCACCGTATGTTACTGTTAATTCAAACCATATGCCCATGCAGATAAAACCACGAGCCGGTAATGGGTCAGTTGCCAATACTCCCGTTATTTCATTGCCGCAACAGATGCAAGCACAACACGCCTTTCTACAGAGACTGGTCCAGCCGCCGGGGCAGGCGTTTGTGTCTCCCCAGCAAAGCTTTGGACTTAACCAGCCCATGCAGCTCGCCAATGACGGTCTGATGGTGGCGACAAAAGCCATTATGTCTTCGAGCCAATCGCCAATGACCAAGCAAACAATTATGACTAGCAACCCCATGGAGACTGCAAACGGCATCCGGACCCAGGAACAGGTGCAGGAGCTACAAACTAGGTTTATTAAACGTAACCTTGGAAATGCCGGGGCTATGCGGCTATTGGAGTTGATTGAAACCGTGTCGAACGAGCCCATTGAAAGCTTGTGCCGACTAGAGTATTGGGCCCCGAAAATGGCAGCCTACTTCTCGTCCAATGCGGTTTTCAAGTTTACAACTATCCCGTCCTCCCAACACAAGAATGCACTTCTTGAGAAGACGGGACTAAAGCTTCCGTTTTTGGAATTGGGGAACAACGGCCCGCCCCGGACCCCGACGGTTCAGTTTGAGATGTCGACAACGATTGTGTCGCGCTTCTTCATTGCTTGCTTACAGGCCAATAACGTGATCAGGTTCTTGGTGTCCCTCCCGGGATTGAAGTTCCAGGTGCTCAATAATGGTTCGATCATTTTAATAGCACGACTACAGTTGAACTATACGTACACAGACGGGTCTATTTCAAATGTGAATGGCAATGTCAAGGTGCTTATGAGCCGGGACTTGAGAATAGACTGGATTGATGTGCATTTTTTGGACTACCAGAGTTCGCTAGCCTTGGGCGGGTTGGAAAGAAAATGGAGTGAGTTTTTGGATTCCAAGTCCAAAAACCCCACCCTTGACGGGAAGGATTTTATCAGTGACATTTATGAGACATCCGAGGCGGTTAAACTTTTCCCGTCCTCGGGGATACACCAGGATGCGATGAGGATAATGCAGATGAGTGATACGATGTCCACCTTGAAATCGTTAATGGACTTCAGCTGGGTTAACAAGATATCGTCCCCGCTAAAGTCGTTGGAGTTGTTTATGAGAACCAACCAGATGACAGCCCAGACCCAGTTTTCCCAGGTACATATTCCCAACCAGCACCAACCGCAAGCCCACCCGCAACAGCAACAACAGCAACAGCAACAGCAGCAGCAGCAATTGCCCAAGAATAGAAATATGAGTATGTCGTCGCCGTCGCCCCGCACCATTAACGCCGAGGACCCGAGGAAAAAGCGCAAGGCCAGCACGATCACCCTTAACTCAGACAAGCGACGTAAATGAGTATCGGGATTTTTGCAGATCGACAACCACGTACGTGGAAAATTGCCCGTCAGTCACTGCGAATGAGAAATGCTGCTGTTGGACGTGGTATGGGAGAAACGATTGCGGACGGCTCCATTTGTTAGCAAATACAACATAAGGCTGTGTTTTACAGAGAACGTAGTTTACGAGTCTACCAGAAGAATGTGTTTTCAATCGGGCCGTCACATTCTGCAGACTTGGGGTGGGTGGTACTTGCAGTACTGGATATTTGCATAGAGTAAGGGAAACAACTCCC
>JAJLZI010000125.1:0-20034 GCA_030572135.1 Intestinozyma alai
GCTTAACTGGAGTACACTCACCATTGATCTCTCTGTCAACCTCTTTGGTTATGCACTTCCTACCATCGACAATGTGGGTGTGTTTGATAGTGTGGGTTTTCGTACAGTGGTCACCCACGACTTTGGTTTCATAAGATTTACTATACCCAACACACTTCTCTCTGCACGAATAATCTTCGATAAGCTTGTGGAATTTGCGAACACATACACCGTCCTTGTCTTTATCGCATGCCTTGGGGTCCTTGGGCTCCTTCTTAGTTTTAATCACAGGCTTCGCAATCACACACCGTTTGTCTTTGGGATCCGGACATTCAATTACACCAGTGTATTCTTCAACATCGTACTCGGTACAATCTGGAGCAACGGCGTAGGTGATGGTGGTACGATCGGCCTCTAGGCATTCCTTGGTGCAGGAGCGGTCCTGCTTCCTCAGATACTCGGTATTGCACTTGGGATAAACACCGCTATAGTACACCGTAGCAACTTCGGTACATGTGGGAGCGACTTCTCTTAACACGGTTGTTGACGATGGGGGACACTTGGGCTTGAAAGTGGCCCCAACCAATCTCAACGAGATGGTGAGGACAATAAAAAGAACTGCACGCATTATCTGGAAGCAACACTTCTTGAAAAGATTGTTGGATTGAAATGGGGAATTGCAAGTCCCAAACCCACGGATTTGCTCATGCTTTTATATTGCAGTGAGACTCCCTGGTTGGGCGGCCATGTCGTGCTACATAAGATATCTGGCCACACCTGTTGAGGTATCTCTCACAGTCTAACCTTAATGAATTGGCTTGCCCAAACTCAATTTTTTTTAACCTTTCTCTATTGAAATAGCATCGAATCGTGACTTTGTAGATAACCGGGGTATACAGGTCAATTTCTATAGACTGTATCCCAATCCCCCTGCCTGCAACAACGGACTATGTCTCATCTCAGGAGGAATCACTTGGTAGGTGATTATCACCGTGACTTGATTATATCCTTATGCCCAAGCGAACTTTATGACAGCAAGAACTAGCATCCTCGCCAAAGTGGGAAAACAAATCTCCAATAAGCTAATAGTAGTGTGTGTGTGTGTGTTTATCGACTGTGTTGGCATTAGAGTATCGTCTAAAATAGGGTTTTCTTCATCGTCAATCGTAGGAATACCCGGGGCGTCTACCAGTTGTACGAATGGTAAATAAGCATGAACAAGTGAAGAAAAAAATAAACTCTAGTTCATAAGCAACGGTTTAAACCTGTCAGTAGTTTCAAGGGAGCGTGGTTGTGTGTGTCTTTGTTTCTGGGATGGTTGTAAGTCTGGAGTTAAAACGGTTGGGGGGCAATGGACAGGACCTTTAGTGGGCAAGCGCGTAAATATGCACTGGATGTGCTGCATAGGCGTTATGTGCCAGGTATGATGGACTGACCAAATACATGTATGTACGTTTGTGAATGGCCTCAAAGTTTAATCGCAGAAATGTAAACAATCCACGGATCACGTCGTGTACGAAGCTAAGGTTCACCGAGAGTAAGCTCATCGTGGTTTCTGTGGGCGTTGGGTTCGTCGCATTGGTATGTGTTGGAGTATACCGTTTTGGGTATATGTTGCCTCGTTTACTATTGCTTCAATCTCTCCATTGGGGGGTGTTGACGGCCTAGAAATAGAGTATACTCTCTGGTTTATACTTTCCGGTGTGTTCCATTTTAGAGGTACAGACGCTTAGAATTTGACATTTGCCATAGGTACCAAGTTTGTGTTTTAATCCTCTATGCAGACACCATGCCAGGTGCGACTTGCGAAGTGGCACAACTAGTTTCCATTAGTACCGAGAATTTATTGATGTTGACAGTTACTACTTTGGTTCTGGTGGTGTTATTCTAGTTTCTAATTGTTCACCAGCCTGCATGCACGGGTGCAGATATGGCATGTCGACGCGCATACCTGACACGTCTCTCTCTCTAGGTAATGGGCCCTTCCTCATATCTGACGTTCCCAGTGCATTTATTGGACCACGACATGTCAATTATTGGAGTCTTCTCTATTCCCCTTTTGATTCAAAACAAGGTTTCCAGTAAAATCAGACGAAATACAGTCACGCCTATTAGTGACGGGAAAAGGTCGGCAAACACGAATAGTCAAGTGGAAGTCACATTTCCGGTATTCCTGATTCGTGGATATGTATATCTCGGGTAATTCTCTAATGTCAGAGTATGTAAAGAGACGTTAGATTTCGGCCTGGCTGCAATGCGTGGTTCTGGCGCGTATTGTAAACGAAATTACCAAGAACGGAAAGCGGCAATCAGGGAGTCGCCTGCTGAACTTTATTGAAGAGTTTGAGGTTGGAATTCAGTTCCCAAATAAAACCAAAGTGGGACAAGTTTATCCAGTTTTTGACAACCAGTCTTTTACGGTTGGGACTATTTCTCCAGATTTGGAAATGCCGTCTCGTCTAAATAATCGGTTGGTTGATGGTTTCCGTTTCCTTCCGTTTCAACTCCGTTTCTGTCGTTCCAGCCAAAACCACCGCAACCTAGTTCCATAATTGTCACCTCATCAGTAGCTCTAGAACGAGCACCCATTCCAACCTGAAGTAGTTGACTCCCTCCTTGAGGGAGAACGTCAATTTATTGGGAGGAAAGCTAAAAGACTAAATAGACGAGATAATCACGAGAAACCCCTGTAGCGAATCAGTCCTCGTCACAAAAGCAATCCCGGTAGACGGTGGCATGTGGGAAGAAACAGGATGGTTGTCGTTGGACCATTTTGCAATGAGGAAAGTCCCTGAAGGAGCCAACTGGCAAAAGGTTGCAACCACTGGTGTGTATGTTTTTTTTTGTTTTTTTTGACTCTTTTCTTTGGGGAACATTTTTTTTTTCGCAGCCATTTATATTGTGGTGATAGTGGGTAGTTAGTTTATAAAGTTGCAGGAATGTAGGAGGCATCGCCGTGGTTGGTACTAACGATGTTTCAGTGCAAGGTCGATGATGGAGAAGATTCCTGAACTGGCAATAGAGTTGCCAGTGGAAAGAGGGGTTGTCTGAAAAGAAGGGTCAGCCAGAAGGTGGGGCGTGGCATGGAACAAACATGGACGGATGAGTACCGCCTGGCAGTTACAAGGCTAGGTAGATAACCAGCGTTCTAACAATACGCACCCCAAAGGGAACCCAAAGGGAACCCAAAGGGAGATTTGCAGTAATGCCCATGTGGTGAAAGAACACCACAACAACACACTAACCTACTCAAATTCAGATGTCACGTGATTGACTTATATTCCCTACCCGACTATTGTGTTTGAAAACGAGCACAGTATCCTGTTTGTATATTGGAGGTTTTTGCGACGGGAGCCGGGGTATAAATAATAAGGAGTACATTAGGGGACAATGAAGAGGACTGAGCTGGTCACATTGAGAAGCAGAACGAGGCACAGTAGCCAATGAAACCAGTACAATTCTGTTGTCCTGCGGGAGCAATTAGCTGACGTGCAGGTGTGAAATCGGTAAGCAGAGGCACTCTGTGTATGGCAAAGATTCACGAGTGTTAGGTTTACATGTTGGTATTTGTCGCGAGGATGCTACCTGACTTTTAGAGTGACATGTTGTTTGCAGGTACATTCACATATTGGAACATTCCCCGTCCAGACACATTCACCATCGAGGGACATTCGCATATTGGCACCAACAAAAACAAATTCGGATTTCTTTTCTTTTTTTATTTTGTAAAACCGTTTTTATTTTATTCTTTTTTGTGCCGTTGTATTTGGCAGGTGTTCTTTCTTGTCCCTCTACCTAGTTTTACCCAGTGAGTATGGCAAGCAGGTTGTCATCCTTCTCTAGTATAGAGCACTCCCCCTCTGTAAACCCTCTTATCTCGTACCACAATATTAGCCCTACCTCATAACCCGGTTCCATTGTCCATTCATCATGTCCATTTATGGTTATTTTTTAACGTTCCTTTTTTTTATATTTTTCTTTTTTTTTTTCTCTCTGTTCAAATTACGCTCTTGGTTTCTGTCACTATAGAGGATTGCCCTATTCTCACTCATCGTCCGAGAGGTATGAACTTACAGTGGATACTAAAAACGAGCGACGTTTCGATTATCCGGCCATTATTAATCTCGAAACCTGTCGTTCCAACTGTTCCTGCTTCAACGCATTCTAGAACCACTGCTTGTAGAACCGCTGTTTGTGAGAGAATATTTTGTGTTCCAGTTCAAATTCCGAACGACTCTCACAACCGCTCATTTTACTATTGCCAACAACACCTCGCAAAACCAGCTCGGTCGCCGGTAATGCTTTCACGGGTTTACAACTACTTCTTTTCCGGACTGGGGGCGTCTCTGCCTCAGTTTGAGCAACTTCGAAGCTACACAACCAATAATCCTGCTCTTTCAAATGACGCTGAGAACCAGTTTCATCCTCGGTTGAAAACAATCTTTCAGCAGCTAGACTCTCTCGCACCACGATTTTTACTCAACAACGGCGACATCGATATCTTTATGGATCCACGGGAGTTCTACACCACGTTGAAGCAAAAGATTTCCCAGTCCAAATCGAGAATTTACTTGTCATCGCTATACATTGGTACGCACCAGCAGGAACTAGTCCAGTGTATAGATGACGCTTTGACGGCCAACCCAGACTTGAAAGTGCACATCTTGACCGACGCGTTGCGTGGCACCAGAGAGGCGCCCCATAATCCATGCTCTGCGAGCTTGTTGGTGCCCTTGGAAGAAAAGTTTGGCAAACACAGAATCGATATCCGAATGTACCATACTCCCCATTTGTCGGGGGTCACCAAGTCCCTAACTCCTAAAAGGATAAATGAGGGCTGGGGGTTGCAGCATATGAAGTTGTATGGGTTTGACGATGAGATTATCTTGTCGGGAGCCAACTTATCCCAGGACTACTTCACCGATAGACAGGACCGGTACTACTTGTTCAAGAATAAGGCCATCACCGACTATTACTACCGGATACATATGGCAATTTCGTCATTATCGTACCAGATTGTCCATACGAAGCAGTTGAAGCAAGGGTTCCGGTTGACGTGGCCCACATCCAATAAATCGTGCGAGCCCCATATGAACTTGGGACGGTTTTTGAGTGACGCATCACATCTTATTACTCCGATATTAAAGCAGCATGAGTTGACGGCATTTGACGAGTTTAAGGACCACGAGAATTTTGACACTATAGTGTATCCCGTGTCGCAGTTCACGCCGCTCTTCCATCCAAGCCAGGACTGTTCTACGGAAAAGCCGGCGATTTTGCGTATTCTCGCGTATTTGGATTCTCCCAAGATCAAGTGGTGGTTCACGGCAGGGTACTTTAACATGTTGCCGGAGATCCAGGAACGTCTCCTTAATGGACAGGCCCGTGGGGCAGTGATAACTGCGTCGCCCAAGGCCAACTCCTTCTACAAGTCCCCTGGGGTGTCGTACTACCTCCCAGAAGCGTATTTGCTCTTTGCCAAAAGGTTTTTGGAACAGCTTCGGGCATTGGGGAAGTCGTCATTTATCACCGTTTACGAGTGGCAGAACGGAGTTGTGAATACTCCAGGAGGCTGGTCGTACCATGCCAAGGGGTTATGGGTTACTGTTCCTGATGAGCCCAACCCTAGTATTTCTGTGATTGGGTCGTCGAACTACACCAAGCGGGCCTATTCTGCGGACTTGGAAAGCAATGCGATCATCATCACTAAAGATGAAGAGTTGAAGCAGAAAATGAGGCAGGAAATTGACCATTTGATGGAGAACGTGAGTGAGTTGACTTTGGAGGACTTCAAGCCCAAGCCGGTGATGCCAGTCGCCGCAGAGAGGGTTATCATCCCTGATGAGGTTGGTAAAGTTACGGGGACTGTCAAGGAGAGTGTCGGGGTTGAAGGCAATGGTAGTGCCGAGGATGGTGGGGTGGAGAAGCTCCAGAAATACGCCGTTGACGAGGATAGAAA
Source organism: Intestinozyma alai (assembly GCA_030572135.1). Taxonomy (NCBI): domain Eukaryota; kingdom Fungi; phylum Ascomycota; class Pichiomycetes; order Serinales; family Debaryomycetaceae; genus Intestinozyma; species Intestinozyma alai. The sequence continues at coordinate 5,939 of JAJLZI010000125.1, forward strand.
GATCAGCTATGGGGTGCATCTTGCCGTGAAGCTTCTTGGTGGGAAGTTGTAGTTGGGGGGGAGAGGACTGAGAACTGATCGGAGAACTGATCGGAGAACTGATCGGAGAAGTGTATTGGTTCGTGATGTTGTTTTGATAGATGTACGCTTTCTAGATTAGATTTCCATACAAATATAGAGGTATTAGAATTGTATAAAACCGTGTCCCCATTGGACATTCACATAAGTGTCATTTCGATGTCCTCACTCATCTCAATCTTGGCATATTGCAAACTCGGCTTACGGTCTCGATACCGGTAAAACTGCCACGTTAGCACCACGTCCGACAACCAATGGCCGAGAACTACGCTCCAACTAGGGAAATTCACCGGAATCTCAAACCAGGCATACCCACTGCCACTCCGCGCCATTATCGATAGACACACCGTTAAACCTACACAAACCAACCACCGCCGATGCAACCCCACCATACACTCACCAAACCAGTTCATCGACATCTGTGGAAAGTATCGCACGACATTGAAAAACTTACTCGTGACCCAAACATAGTCCACCACGTCGAGTTTATAGATGGCGGCCTTGCCCCGTAAATACTGCCACATTGTCCATATAAACCCACCCCCCAATAAAAATACCACCAGAAGCAATTCCCTACTAATACCCTGGTTGGTGTTTCTTGATCTCCGGTACACCACAATTAATTGCCAAAGACAAAGAAAATATAGCACCATAGAATACAACTCAAGTAGCAACCCTGCATACGAAATAGGGATTTCCGGGTGCACCGGGAATCGTCGTCGGTGCTGCTGGTCTACTGCATGGTTGAGAGAATATAGCAATGTGGTGTACACTGATGTGAAGTAAGTGAGACAAGAGAGAAAAATGTAGTCGTATGATAAACCATAGATGGACTTGTTACGTCGGTTGTGTTGGGTCTGGAGAGTAATATTTACACCATCTATAGCTAGAGATAGAACATAGCACACCCAAGCGATTGACATTGCATGGTGTTGCCAAACCACGAAGGTGGTTTGGTTGTAAAAAAAATTTTTGTTTTGCTTCTTCCTTATGTTGATTCTGTTTCCTCATACTAAAGAGATTGTCCTGTTCACATCCAAACAGTTGAGCACAATACATTAGATCATTCTGTACTATATAGACTATGACTCCGGAAATCGAAGGAAACTGGGATATAGTAATCACCTCCCTACAAGATATATGCAACTCTAACGAATCACTCTCTTTTGACAACATATACCGTGACTACCAAACGTCGCTGAACCCCCTCTCTGCTCTTCTGGCTGCCGAGTTGACTAAATTGCAAGAAGATATTGTTGATCACAAGTCCAATATCGGCACCGCCAAACGGCTTATCGATACTTCTCAACAGAATCTTCAGGTGCTTATTGAGCAGCTTCAGAAACAAGCTGCGGCAGCAGCACTAGTGGCTAAGAAAACAGAAGCCAGCAAAAAACTAGCGAAAGAACTGGGCCGGAGAAGTGGCACCCCTTCACGAGATAGTAAGGGCAAGATAACCAAAAAAGTGGGCCGGTCTTTCTGGACGTCAAAGTACAATCCCTCCGACCCGGTTATTGTTGGTCTGGAAGTGGCGTATAAGCTAAAAAACCGCCATTTTGAAGAGTGGATCCAGTGTGAAGTAGTCAAGATTATTGGCGATGGAATCAAGTTTGAAATCAGAGACCCGGAGCCGGACGAGAACAATAACCCAGGACAAACGTTTAAGGCAAACTACAAAGAAATATTGTTGATTCCTCCTCACAAAGAAGTGCCGGAGTTGGTGAATTATGCCTACGGAGCTAAAGTGTTGGCGCGGTACCCCGAAACAACCACATTTTACCCAGCCGTGGTGGTGGGGAACCGAAAAGACGGCAATGTGAGGTTAAAGTTTGATGGCGAAGAGGAGGTGAATAAAGAGACCGAAGTGGAACGCAGATTGGTGCTACCATTTCCCGAAAAGTGAAACGGAGACCCCCGACCTTCACTATCGTTTACAGTAATATACATCATCTTTCTACAACCACAAGTAGGGTCTACAGTTACTATTACCAGTGTAATCAGGGTATATATACGAGTCGTGTAAAATGGGAGAAATTTCACCCGCAGCATTTTCATTTGCCGTCATCAATGACACACACACGCAAGGGGAAAAAAAAAAGAGGGAAAAAAAAAGAGAAATAAAAAGTTGGACACACATTTTCCAGGCGGGTGAAAATATTTCCATCTCCCACCAGCTGTGCTTGTAAGTGAGTGTATCTTATACAACAGTCGAGGAAAGGAGTAGATACTATTCTCGGTATAAAAGACGGATAAGAAGTATCCAGGATAATAGATAGGTTTAATTCCGGTGTTAAAGCGTGAGATTGTAATTATATTTGGTTCCCCCATTAGTATATTCAGGTATTAATTACAGCCAGTGTAAAGACCACGTATTATACTGACAGAGCTTCAGAAAACAAAACAAAAAAACCGAAAGTATAGGTAACCATCACAGCCAACTGGATCAGTAGGCACATTTTGTATTTCTGAAGAAAAAGAATAATAGTGGACCACTTATAACATTGAAAATGGATGGTATGGATATTGATGATTATTCAAGAGTATGTTGATTTTTTTTTTGTTTGTTTGTTTTCAGCTTGATTGCAGGTTTTTTGGGGGTGACAAATTTTGGCGATAGTTCAGTAAATAACTTTGTTGGAAGTGGCTGTATTGGTTTTGATGGCGAGGGTATGTGATGGGGTAGAAGGGCGGGGGAGAAAAAAAGGAGGTATCAAGCTAGTATGGTGCATTTTTTCACTGGTTGTGAATGTATGGGCAATTTGGGTGTTGGTGGATGGGTTGGAGTGTGTGAATGTATGTGAAAGCTTGTGTGAATGTATGTGATGCCAGTGGAGGGGGGGATGTGATGCCAATGGGGGAAGTTATTTCGTCAAGTTATTGCAAAGAATTTCCAAATTTGTTGCTTCCAAGCTTATGCCATAATCATTGTCCTGATTTGTGTTGTCGTTCTTCAAAACGGAGACACCCCACCGGTTGGAGTTTTTGCTAACATTTATGCTTTGTGCCAGGATCGTTCGCGTTCTCCCGTGAGGGATAGATCGGACTCGGAAGCGTCTCAGGAAAAGAAGGATAATGGGTCGTTTTCTAGCAGAGATAGCTACTCCAGAAGAGACTATGACTACTCGCGCGGCAGTGACCGCGGCGGTGATCGTTCATCAAGGAGGAACTTTAGAGAAGGAAGAAGAGGCGGCAATTCGCGTGGTGGAAGAGACAGGGACTTTACGTCGTCATCGTCTAAAAGAGACTTTAGCTCGTCTTCCACATCCACTACCGACGATGCATACCGCTCCAAGACGGAAAGAAACTACGACAACTCCATTTTCGTCGGTAACATTCCCTTTGACTCTACTGGTAAGGATATAGAGTCCATTTTCGAGGGCGACTTCAAAATTGTGCGTGCCGATATCGTCACCAATAGAGGACGGTCAAGAGGTATGGCCACGGTTGAATTCTCCAACAAAGACGATGTCCGAGACGCTATTTCCAAGTTTGATAGATACGAGTACCGTGGTCGAGAGATATTCGTGAGACAGGACTATCCGCCCCCGGAAAAGAAGGATGAGTTCTCGAGAAGAGATAGAGATTCGGGCGAGTTTAGGGGTAGAGACAGAGACAGAGACAGAGACAGAAGAGACACATACAACGACCGGAGACGCGAGCAGCCCCAACAACAACAACAGCTGCAGCTGCAGTCGTCGTCCACCATGAAGCCCGGGACAGAAGTGTTTATCGGCAATTTACCCTTCTCGGTAAACTGGCAGGCGTTGAAGGATTTGATGAGAAAAGCCGGGGAGGTTGTGCGGGCCGATGTTCGGCTCGACAGCTGGGGCAAATCGCGGGGCTTTGGTACCGTCATTTTCAACACTGAAGAGGAGGCACATCGCGCCGTAGAGATGTTCCAAGGGTATGAAATAGAAGGTAGGAGAATCGACACCCGGCCTGGTCGTATGACGTCTGGAGTGGCGTCTGCAACTGGCGGCGGTTTCCGTGGCGAGAGAGACAGTTATAGAAGCGGCGATCGTCAGCAAGCGCCCCGGGCGGCTCCATTGGCGTCGAGAAATTCTGAGTTTACCGAAGGGGTTAGTGGAGGCGGCGAACGCTCAGATACTATTTTTGTGGGCAACTTGCCATTTGCTACCCAGGACGACGACTTGTACGAGTTGTTTGAAACCGTGGGGAGAACCACCAAGGCAGAGATCCAGTACGACGCCAGCGGAAGACCATCTGGAAACGCGGTGGTGCAATTTGAATTGCCTGAGCTTTCCGACAATGCCATCAAGAACTTGGATAACTATTTGTACGGAGGCAGGAATATCCAAATATCCTACGCCAAGAAACCCTAAGTGAGGGAGGGGTGAGAGAATTATGATAGACGCCACATTAGATGTTCGTGGCTTTGGGGCTGCTAGTGCGCTGGCGAGGAGAGCAGATATGTCTCGCGTATCTGCATAATTACTCTGGTGAATTGCATTGTATAATTGTTTTATTTAGTGATCATATTAGTGTGATTAGTTTTTTGTATGTGTTTTTGTCTGAATTATTGTCAATATTACGTTGTAAAGTAGAGGCGATGCAGTGTTAGCTTGGGAGAGAGACTCGAGGAGATTGAAGTACTCTATGAAAGCGAAGCACTCTATGAAAATGAAGCAACAGAACGATTTCATCCCATCTCGACAAGAGTCTTTGGTCATTCCCATTTCGTATAAGCACAATAGATAAAGTACGAAAAAAAAACTCCTTAAACGGTGTAATTGTGGAGAGATCCACAAATAGCTATTGTTTGTGAAGTAGATACCCAAATTGTACTTCCAGTTGTCGTTACCTAACCATATAAGCTTGGGGTATGTCTAATTTCGTTCAGTCACTGGAGAAGGATGCGTCGCCACAACCAGGTTCAGATACACCACGTGGATCTCTGGGAGTATGGCCAGCCCATCCGGCCTACGCGGTGCTAATGTTTATCCTAGTTCTTCTGGTTCTCTTGGTTTACTACAGACACCTAATATTTGCCGCTATAGATAGATATAGAACCCGGGTAAGAATGAGAGCCGGGTATTACGACGAGTTGAACTCATTTGAAGATGACGTTGCCCATGGTCTATCCAGCAGTACATTCGACTTGGAAGCCAACAATATCAATACCAAAGACCCCAGAGCCGGACTAACCGATCAATCCAAAACCCAAATCAAGAAGATTATGGCCTCTAAGCATATATCCTTTGACGCAGCCCGGTTGGAGTATACCCAGAGCCAGTTCAACAGAAACAATATAAGCCGAGATGGATTACCTACTGATCCCAAGTTAGTGACTTTCCACGGCCATTAAAAAAAAAAAAAGAATACAGAACCACTCTCTATGGTAACCACTGTTTATACAATAAACCATCACCAAGAGTATCACAGGTATTCTTTAACACACGTAGTCAATCACTAACATAGCCAGAACCAGGACAAAGAGAAAAAAACAAACAAACCACATAAAATCCTGGCTGAGGAAAAACCCGCGACTTTTCCTTCCACGTATTTGTTATTTACATTTCGCCCCTTTTAGGCAAGTGGTTCCATCGAGGACTTTGCCAGTGCATTCAACCTGGCTTGGGGGAGTTGTTAATGTTTACATTTCCTATTTATGATATTTGGGTCCTATTGTTCCTCTTCCCATTGGAATTTATTCATCTTTTATATATGTGAGTATAGCGTTGTAGTGCAAAAGAGTATATTTATACATTAGACGATTTATTCTGGCACACACACCATAAACAAGCTCATCTACACCTCCCACCAAACCCTATTAATACAACCGGGTTTCTTGCTACTCCAATTGAGTCAGAACCAACCACAATGAGCGTGTATACCAGGTACGCTTCACGAGAACATGATCGTGACTTTTTCAAAAAGCTTGAACAACAGCAGCAACCACAGTCGATGCTCACGGTTCAGGGCATAATGAATATGATATCCCTCCGGCCATTGAACGGCACATTTGACAACTCCCCACAAAAGCATTCCGAACTCACCAATGACGAATTATACCTGATTATCGCCAACTCCGCCATGTTCACGGCATACGACGATCTTCTCTTCGAACAGGTCCTATCCTTTATACATAAAAAACCCCAAGCCAAACAGCTCAGTGTAATGTCGTTAACCAAGTTTGGCGTGTTCCAACACGACAATATAGTCATTACCCCGAAATCCCGGTTTTGGCCCAGTGTCGAAAACTTGGTCCCGGAGTACAGAACGTCCAAAGTCAGACGAGCACTAGCAATATCCAATTTAAAGAACTCCGGAAAGCTCATTAACCACGGTGGCCGATTGCCCATCACGGAAAACTTTGACGAAGTCAATGCCGGATACTTGGCCAATAGCATGAAGGTTGTAGATAAAAAGTCAGCGACTGAGATTGGTCGAAAACTACTAGAAATGGGCATTATACAACTGCATTCGGTCAACTCGTTTGTTGTGGATGTCGTATACGACAACAACAACTCTCCCGATATGCCCAGTCACACCATGCACAATAACAACAAACTCGTAAATCTCTTGGGGGAACAGCTAGACCACTTGTTTGACCCATTACTAGAATACTCGCCTGAGGTCATGCAAGTACCTTATACTCCTTCTCGTCACCCCCAGCCAGCAGTGCTTGGAAATGTACCCTTGGTGGAGTCAATTATCGATGAACTATTGCTGGTGCAGGAAAACTACACCTCGAGACTAGTGAACTTGCTACAGAACTTCTTGATTCCACTAAGAGTGACCGTGCTTGGACTGCAGTACCCTTCAGCCATCGCTAAAATCAACCAAATCTTTCCTCCCACCATCGACGAAATCACCAGAATTAACTGCATTCTCCATGATTCGTTGCAGAAAGCCAAGACCATCAATTATGTAGAAGTTGTCCGAGCCTTGGGGGTGAATCTCCCTTACTTCTACAAAGCCTTTATTAGACACGAGGCCAACTTGAAGGGATTTGCCAGAAGGTTGCGTAAATTCTCCAAGAGTAACCAGGTGAGTATTTTCGACAATGCCAACATCAACCAGGATTCTTATACCGTCCGCGAAATCGATTCTGTGGTTACAGGGTCGCTTTTGGAGTTGCCGAAATTGAAGATGATTCTTGTGAGGTTAGTAAAGGCCATAGAGTCGGAAACAGTTGCCCGTTGTGGCCGTACCGCCATGGCAGAAGCAGAGCATCAGGAACTTGAAAAATACACCACCTCGGCCCTTGCCGTAATAGATGCATTTGGTGCTGGTCCAGTAGAAAACGTCGATATCAAACTGCGGATCTTTACCCCAACAGGGAAGATGCTCACTGAGTTGGCCAGCAATTGGCCGGCAGAACTTCAGTTCGGATGGCTTTCTCGGAAAGTGGTGGGGATTTACGAGTTACGCAACGTGAAGCCGGCAGTGGATTCCTTATACGACATAGACATTTTGATAATCTTCTCTGACCACGTCCTTATTCTCACCATTGTCGACAATGAGTACTACCAGTACTTGAAGTTGTCACCAAACGATGTAAGGCAAATCTCGGTCCCGGATATATTGATGCACTCCTTGGTGAACGAGAAACCGCTACCAGTTTCGGCTGCGTTTCCTAAGATGGAAGTTACGGCTTGGTGTGACATCAGCGACGTTATCGTGACGTCGTACACGGCTGTCGACGAGAATAACGACACCGCAGAGTTTGTGAGATTAGTGAACACCTCGGTGGCTGGGTTCAAATCCACCAAGCAGGAAGAGCACCATAAGTTCACCAGAAACTACGCCATCAGGTTCCAGGGAAAGAACCAACAAGTCACCGGCTCCAGCATCATCGAGTTGGCAAATAAGTCAAAGGTGTTGCACAAGACCCTGGCGTTTCATCTTTTCAAGTCTCGGGACGAGAACTTGAATATCTACTTCACCGCCCACGAAGTCCAAAATTACGACAGCGAAGTGTGCCAGTCACCGATTGTGATGTGCATGAATATGGACATCGATACCGAGGAGACGTTTGCGAAGTACCCCAACTGTTTGATATTGATCCAGGCCTCGTTTTTGAGCCGTGATACCTTACAAGTGAAGGCTTACAATAAGGCCACGGACCAGAACGTGTGTGAATGCGTCAAGTTGAGTAATATTCCCGAGTTTATGAAGGGGCTCTTGGTTGGTGGGTATATCAGCGTGTTTAACACGTACAATCATATAACGCGCTCGTTGGTGGGAGGAGCCGGAGATGATATCGTCTATGTGACCGAGGATTTCTTGAATCGCGATGAAGACAAGTTATGGGAATCGGCAAGGGCAGCACCGAAGATCACTTCCCGGGATAAGTTACCGTCGGAGGTGTTTACACTCCCTGAGATGTGCATTGACGAGAGGATGGCCGAGAAGCAGCAGCAGCAGCAGCAGGAGTCTACGAATGTGGCCCAGCCCCCGGTGAAAAGAAAGAAGTCATTTATGCACAAGTTGCTTCTGTCATTCAAGAAGCTGGGTAAGAGTGACAAGAGCATGAAGCAGGACAGCAAACAGGGAAACAACCACATCAAACACGAAGCCAGCCACGTAAAGAGAAGAATGTCCATATTCAGCATCAACAGATCCTTGGACAACCCCAAAGATGCCTATGATGGAATAAGCAGTAACATTGTGGAGGAGCCGGTGGCCAGAGCCAAATGTACTATAAAAAGAACCAAATCCAATCGAATTGTCAGTGGAGAATCTGCTGCCACGGCGTCAACCGTTCCCGAAGTGAATGCCACCACGGTAAGTGACCCGGCTCGAACCCATTCGGCCGAGAAGGTGCAAGTTAGGAAAGTTTCCGGAGCCGAGTTGGTTGAAGTTAGACGAAGCGCCACTCCAGTGGTGGATGCAGTGGACATGGTGACATCGATTAGGAACGTCCCCAGTCAAGATAGCAATGGCACCCAAGCGAAACTGGCTGTGCTTGCCAACATGTCCCAATTTGTCAGTAGCGACATTGTTCCAGAAGCGACCGATAATGACGGCGTGCCAAACTGGGTAACGGTAAGTTTAAGCCGGGACAGCTCAACCAACAACACCGCTTTACCAAGTTTGCCCAAAGAAGAGCCGGCCAACGAAGTAGATGCCGATAGCTCGGAGCGGACCCTTGATCCTGTACGGGAGCACTCTGTCGATGGCTGCATCGTTGACTTTAGCAATGAAACGCTACGGAGATCACGAGCAAGTTGGTCGTCCCAGGTTCCATCCAGCAACTCCCGCGATACCCTCAAGTCATCAAGAAGGGCCTCAGAGCCACCAATTACAACTAGACGGAGAACCATTTCCCAGATAGGCCGAGAGGAGTCAGTGAAATCAATCACGCCAACGCAGTATGCCGAGCAGTTGTCCCAGCTTATAGATGAAGAGTTTTTCCATGTCAAGACCAGAGACTCCAGCATTGCCATGCTGCCGGTGAACATTAATCCATTCAACGGTAATCTCACCGCCATATCGACTTCCGAGGATAGCGAGGAATTCTATTCCTCACGAGAGTATTTCGTTGCCCCTGGTGCATCAGTGTCCAGCGAAGAAACGATAACTGGTGATTCAGAAGTGACCAAGCCTATTAGCGAGAGCATGAGGGACGAGTCAGTAGCGCAGCTTGCCAGTTTGATGAGCGAGTCGTTTGACTTTTCAACTAGAAATTAGTATACAGATATTTTAGTTGTATAGATAACTTGGGTAAATAACTTAGATAGTTTACTTAGATAGTTTGCTCAGATGGCATACTTAGATAGTTTACTTAGATGACATACTTGGATAGTCTACTTACATAGTTTGCTCAGATGGCATACTTACATGGAGAGTCTACTTAAATAGTCATTTTACATTGTATATACACCTACTTCCAGCAACTCCATCTCCCGACACGAGTATCCTCAACCTCCCCAACTCTATACCCAAAAACCCAAGTCGATTCACAAAACTGCATCCTGCCACCAAAGCCCAGCTAACCACTTGCTTGTAAAATCTTCGTCACAGTCGCAGCCACAGCATCACCAACCTCAGTAGTGGTGCTTGTACCTCGAAGATCCGCAGTTCTGATTCCAGAATCCAAAACCTGCTTCACCGCCTCCTCCAATGCTTCTGCCTCTTTCACACAGTCTAACGATAATCTCAACATCGAAGCCGCTGACAAAATAGTGGCCACGGGGTTGACTTTATTGGCAGGCAAGTCTGGAGCCGAGCCGTGGCATGGCTCATACAACCCAAACGCAGTATTCGTATCTGGCAACGAAGCCAACGAGGCCGAGGGCAACAACCCAAGAGAACCAGGGATAACCGAGGCTTCATCGGAAATAATATCGCCAAACATATTAGATGTGATTACGATACCATTCAACTTGGTTGGGTTCTGGATTAAGATCATGGCTGCAGAATCAATTAGTTGATGCTGTACTTTCAACTGAGGAAACTCTTCGGAAATGACTTTATCTACAGTCCGTCTCCAAAGTCTCGATGATGCCAATACATTAGCTTTATCCAATGACCAAATAGGTAATGGCGGATTGTGTTGCAACGCCATAAATGCTGCCATCCGCGTGATCCTGGTGACTTCAGCCACGGTGTACAATTCTGTGTCCCAGGCAGTGTCCTTTTTAGGGGAATCTTCCTGCTCCTCTCTCTGACCAAAATAAATACCACCAACCAATTCACGAACAATAATCAAGTTGGTGCCTTTGACAACCTCTGGCCTCAATGGTGACAATTCCAACAAGGCATCGGAGGCAAAATTACAGGGCCGGATATTGGCGTAGAGGTTCAATTCCTTTCTAATCTTTAAGAGTCCTTGTTCGGGTCTTACTGCACCAGTACCCCATTTAGGACCCCCTACAGCCCCCAACAACACAGCATCGGACTGCTTGGCCGATTCAAGGGCTTCATCTGGAAGCGGAACACCAGTGGCATCAATAGCAGCACCGCCAATAAGATGGTGTTTAAAGTCAAAGTGGATTTGTTGGTGTGGAGTGGACTTTTCAATCGCAGTAAGCACCTTAATGGCTTCATTGACAACTTCGGTGCCGACGTGGTCACCGGGTAAGACGGTGATTGTTTTAGTTTTAATAGCAGACATGGTTAATGAGTATCCGAAGAAGTATTCCAGGTGGAAAGAGAATGAGTACAGCAGGAGTTTCTAGGAATGACTTCCTTTTGTATGGCGAACGACGACTTTTTTTTTCAGGGGAGTTTATTGTCGCCGGTACCGGCGCTGGTGCAAAGACAGGAGATGCGACATGCGGGATGCGACATGCGACATGCACAAAAGGGTGCAATTTGCAGCCGGGGTATGAATGTCTTCTGTGTTCTTCTATGGTTGATGCTGTCACGGCCAAATAATTGCATTCGGGCGGAATATTGGTAGCTGGTCATACTAGATCACCAGACGTGTCTGGTCAGTATACGTTGCTTGCTGATACCAAAACTACCACTACGGCCATATGAACACCTACAAATTGGCTCTACTCAGCACAGGAGCAACTCACCACTCCACGGAATAACTTTATAACACTAAATACAAAGAACTATAACAAAAAACAATATATACACATTACACATACATTTCCTCCTCCCAGCAAAAACAACAAGCCAAACACCCAGCAACACCCGTTAATGTCCACTCCATTCAATCGAGTTCAAGTCAATACCTTCTTGAACCATTTCCCACAACGGCGACATCTTTCTCAAGAACTCAACCCTTTCCTTAATGGCCGTAATCACGTAATCCACCTCGGCCTCGGTGGTAAACCTCCCAATCCCAAATCTAATAGAAGAATGGGCCAAGGCGTCATCAGCACCCAACGCATGCAACACATACGAAGGTTCCAACGACGCAGAAGTACACGCCGAACCCGAAGAAAGTGCAATATCCTTAAGTGCCATAAGCAAAGACTCACCCTCAATATAAGCAAACGAGATGTTCACACACCCAGGATACTGGTACTGCGGATCGCGCGAGCCGTTGAATTGGGTTTCCTGGATCGACAATAACTCAGTCTTTAATTTCCGCGAGAGCTTATCAACATGGTTACGATCGTACTAGAGATACTTCAGTTAGTAAAATATGCACAAAACATATTATTTTCACGGGGGTCTGCCAGAGCACGACATTCACTCAGATCCTTGCATTAGTATTCGAACATGGTGGTCAGGATGCTTCAGAGAATAAGCACTCCTGGTTCGTAAAATACTTCCTCCTTGATTGTTTTCAAACACACACACAGTTGCTCCTGTAGTTGTTAGGAACAAGTCACCCAGTGAAAAATAAACGGGGATACTCCCATAACCCAATACATACCTCCATTTCCTGCTTCATTAATCTAGCAGCCTCTCCAAAACCAGCCACCAACGGTGGTGCTAAAGTCCCCGATCTCAACCCTCTTTCTTGTCCGCCACCAGAAATTATCGGATCCAATCTGACCCTGGGTCTTCTCCGTATATAACAAGCACCAATACCCATGGGTCCGTAGATTTTATGCGAAGAAACCGACAACAAGTCGATATTCATCTCATTGACATCGATAGGAACCTTACCATAAGCCTGGGCAGCGTCAGTATGGAAAAAGATTTTATGTTCACGGCAAATCTTACCAATTTCCTTCAACGGTTGAATAACCCCAATCTCGTTGTTCACCGCCATAACCGACACCAAAACCGTATCCTTTCTAATGGCCTTCTTCAAGTCCTCCAAGTCAATCAACCCTTCCTTGCTCACTGGTAAATAGGTAACTTCGAAACCTTCATCTTGCATGTGTCTGGCTGAGTCCAATACACATTTGTGTTCGGTCTGGGTGGTGATTATATGCTTTTTTGTCTTCTTGTAGAACCGAGGCACCCCCTTTATCGCCATATTGTTACTCTCGGTGGCACCACTAGTGAAGATAATTTCCTTAGCATCAGCATTAATAACATCAGCAACGTATTGTCTCGCCAACTCCACTTCCTTATCGGTTTCCCAACCATAGGCATGCGTCAGCGAGTGAGGATTACCATACAATCCAGTATAAAATTCCAACATTTTATCCAAAACCCGAGGGTCCGTGGGCGTGGTAGCCTGAACATCAAGATATATCGGACGGGTACCAAACTCAGACGGATCTCTAGTGGCAGACCTCAACGAAATCGTAGACCCTTCTGGAGGCTGGCTAGCATGCGTCACGTGCGTCGACACGTGAAGTTCACCAGTAGTAGGGTTAGATGTGGTTGTTACATCTGCTGAAGACGTGGATGGCGAGTTGGTAGCTAATGTCCTAAGCGGGGTTTGTGATATGCTCCGGAGATTACCGGGAGATAACCTTAAACAGCTTCTAGCAATACTTTTTCTAGCAATTGACTTCACGTACATACTGGGAACTCACTCACTGATACACTTACAAATCCAACTACCGTGATGTTATCTCTGGTCCTCCAAGTCTTGTATAGTAGGAAAGAACTAGATGAGCAAAATTAGTCAGCGCTGTGACGGCGAGGGAAAAAAAAAATGCTTGGGATGAAATTTTTGCGTCTCCGGTATTTTTTTTGTTGGTTTTGTGATCGATCCGAGACGGACGTCAACCTCGGGAAATTGTATGCGAAGTCCGGGCTCGGCTTTAGCGAGGGAGTGTGTGGGTATGTGGGTGTGGGCACTGGATGTGGGCACTGGATATGGGAGTATTTACATTCTGTTATTTATTAGTTGCCTTTTGAAGAAGATTCAAAGGGTACTGGTTATGAAGTATACGTAATTATGTAATGGGAAAGTATATTGAATAATGTGTTATCAATTGTATATTCTCTATTATCAACTGTATGTTGTGCTATCAGTTGAATACTGTCTATTCTCTCTATTCTCTCTATTCTCTCTATTCTCTCTATTCTCTCTATTCTCTCTATTCTCTCTATTCTCTCTATTCTCTCTATTCTCTCTATTCTCTCTATTCTCTCTATTCTCTCTATTCTCTCTATTCTCTCTATTCTCTCTATTCTCTCTATTCTCTCTATTCTCTCTATTCTCTCTATTCTCTCTATTCTCT
>JAJLZI010000126.1:0-19750 GCA_030572135.1 Intestinozyma alai
AGCATAAGACTTACCTCTGAAAATGTCATACAAATCATTAATTAGCAGGAAATGCCACTTGCGACTTTTCTGTGCGACACCGCTGAGGTTTACGTTTTCCGTAGTAACAATGGTGTTGCTGCATTAGAAATGCCTCTATCATAACGTGAAATGTCTTCTGCGACATTTTGGGAAAAGTAAAGATTTGTGCAGGAGAAGACACACGAAGACTAGTTCTGGAGAATGGTTGGAGAGGACTATAAATGGATTAGTGAGGTTTTTGAGGGAACTGATAATTGGTATAAATTTGTCCAACCTTTGCACCTAAGTGTAATTGAGCCAATGGTCGAATATTCACAAGTCCAGAAAGTCTTTAGACTAGTTCTGAATACCTATCTCAGATAAGTACCAATTCCAGTAGATCCATAGAGATGTTGGACTACAGACATAAAAGATATAGTGAACACCCCCAAGAACTGTGAGGTCCATAAAACAGACTCTACAGAGATGAACCTGTCCCTGACACAAAGACACGAGTACATGTCACCACACAGGACAAAAAATCAAATGCAAACTTTATGTTTTATGCAAATTATATACCTAACAATCTTTATACAGAAGTTATAACGAGAACTAAAAGTGTTTTAACGTGTCCAGAATAGTGCTTTTATAATACAAATGGATCAACCAAAATACGACCAATCAATAGACATCACCTTGATCAAACATAGCATCGGCAACCTTGATAAAACCAGCAATGTTAGCACCCTTCAACAAAGAAGGCAAGCCCAGGGACTTTTCAGCGGCATACTTGACGGCGGTTTCGTAACAGTTGTCAAAACATGTGTACATAATGTTCTTCAACTTGGCGTCAACCTCTTCAGCAGTCCATTGGACTCTTTGAGAGTTTTGAGCCATTTCTAAACCAGACACGGCAACACCACCACAGTTGGCAGCCTTACCTGGAGCATACCAGACACCGCTAGCTCTGTTAGCTTCGAAAACCTCGATAGCTTCCTTGGTGGAACCCATGTTGGACCCTTCGGCGATAAACTTACAGCCAGCCTCAACCAAGGCCTTGGCTTCGTCACCACTAACTTCGTTTTGGGTAGCCGATGGCAAGGCAATGTCAACTTGACCAACCTTAGCCCATGGACGAACACCAGCCAAGTACTCAACCAGGTTTTTCTCGCTGAAGAGGGAAGCATAGTCGCCAATGATTTGTTCCAAGGACTTGAACTTGATCTTGGAGGCGGCGATAGCTTGGATCTGTTCCTTGGTGATACCATTCTTGGAGATGATGGTACCCTTGGAGTCAGAGAGAGAAACAACAATACCGCCCAATTCGATAACCTTCAAAGCAGCGTACTGGGCAACATTACCAGAACCAGAGATGGCAACTCTCTTACCGGCAAACGACTCCTTACCGTTGGTGGCCTTTTCAATCATCTTCTCGACATAGTAGACACAACCATAACCAGTAGCTTCTGGTCTGATCAAAGAACCACCCCAGGTTAAACCCTTACCGGTCAAAACACCAGACCAGTTGTTTTGCATGTGCTTGTAGGCACCAAAGAGGAAACCAACTTCACGGCCACCAACACCGATATCCCCAGCTGGAACGTCAGTGTCAGCACCAATGTGTCTGGCCAACTGTCTCATGAAAGCAACACAGAATCTTCTAATTTCAGAGTCGGTTCTGCCCTTAGGGTTAAAGTCGGAACCACCCTTACCACCGCCCATGGACAACCCAGTCAAGGCGTTCTTGAAGATTTGTTCAAAGCCCAAAAACTTCAAGATAGACAAGTTGACCGAGGGGTGGAATCTCAAACCACCCTTGTATGGGCCCAAAGCCGAGTTGAACTGGACTCTGAAACCGTTGTTGACTTCGATTTCGCCCTTGTCATTTTCCCAAGCAACTCTGAATTGGATGATTCTTTCGGGAACAGACACAACTGGAATAACCTTCTTGTATTCTGGGTGTTCCTTGAATAAGATGGAGTCACCAAGAGCAGAGACTAACTCATCGTAAGCTTGTTGGAATTCGGGTTCGTGAGGCAAGACCATTGTTGTATATCTAAAGTAATTAAACTAGTTAATGAAGAAAAGATAAAGGATAGAAGAAGGAAAGAAAAAAAAAGGATTAATTTGTCTTTCACTTGAAGGGTTCGTCCAGGGCATATTTATACTACGACTATTTGCAGTGGGTGTTACTTTTCTGAATCATCCCGAGAGTGTACAATTTTCAATCAACAACATTAAAATAATATGTATACATAAAAAAAAAAACAATGCGATTAAAAAGAAAAAAAATATTTTTTAGTTCCGATAAGAGAAGGATCTCTAAGCCAATCAGAGTGCGAGCGCCCCTCCTGCCTATATTGGCTAAATCGCCATCTCAGACTGAGTCACATGACTAGATTCTCCGAGAGCTGGAGCTGAATGCAGCTGCTTCTCTGCTTCGTTGTTTCGCTAGCAATGCGTGCCGAACAAGAGGTCCATGTGTAGTGTTACCAGTTGGTTGTTTCAGCCGACGGATACCACCATGGTAGAGATTTGGAATGTCTTAAAATTTAATGCCGTTGTGATTGTTGGATTCTTTTTTTATCGCCCACAAATCGGAGTACTTTTCAATTTTTTTGTTGTTTTTTTTTGTTGTTTTTTTTGTTGCTTTTTGCGTGGCTATTTTGCGTGGCTATTTTGGAGGAAGCTCGGTAGTTTCCAATTAATTTGTTGGAAGGTACAAACTAAGAAAAGTGTAACATTGGATCAGTATTGGGAATAGAAAAAAAAAAATTTTTTCTTTGTTGTTCCTTGGGCAGCTTACTATTGCTTTTGAGGGCGAAAATAGACAGTCCCGAATTTTCCCGAGTCAAAGCAAAGTGGGCAGACCTCGTCTGGCAAGTAAATTGCGACACCACCATCACTACCACCAGCCACCTGCATAGGATCAAGTTTATTGGTCCACCAGGTGTAGTGGTATGGATGGACGTACACTGTTGTGTATACCCCACCTTAGTCGAGTGCTGGGTAGAGCACTCTCTGTGTGGGATTTGAAAATATATCCAGACTGGATCAGCCCCTATGTCTCCTCATCTAACAATACTGGTTACAGGCGCCGAAAAAAGCCCGATTCCGGGATGCGTTGAGGTGTATATTAATTTTAGTTTTCCGCACCTTTCTCATTGGTGGGAGATAAACGCATTATCGTAATAAAAGACCAACCAAACATGCAGGACATTTGTCACATTTTTTAAGCAAGAAACAAAAGGGAGGGAGGAAAATTAAACAAACAACACAAAAAAAAACAACGGAAAAGAACAAGAAACACGGAATTGGGCACAGAGCGGGGGCGGGGGTGACACCAGCCTGTCGCCAATCACAGTAGCGTGTCCTCCTATGTCCTGGTTCTGGCAAGCTGCGGGACTGTCAGATTCCCCAGTTACTTTGTGGAGACACGGGAACATGGGCTTTTCTTGGTCAATTTGTAAATACCGCTCAGCCTGCAAATGCAAGGTGGCCAGGGGGGTGAGGGCGAAATTGCGTGTTCATGGCAACACCACCACCCTTCCACGGCCCTTGTAATAGTTGGTGGGGCAACATCCTCTCGCATAAATGGCTAGTTCTCGTTCTACAAACAAACCCCACAAATCACATTTCTCGGACAACCCCCCCCAAGTACAGTTGAAGCAAACCGTTGTCGGGGCCAGCTTGATTTCGGAGCGCCTCTATACACTCGCACTTGCACTCACGGGAGGGGGGGACTAGCATTCCAACTACTGCCGTCAAATCTGTGCACACGCAGCGACTGGATGTTTCACAAAACGAACCTGCCTACAAGAAACGTTCCGGGCCCAGCAACGGCTTATCCACCAAATCTTTTTAGTCAAATGCCAAAAACGCTTCCGAAAGACGGACTTGCATATCCATACGCCATGGGGAGATTTCGTAAATACGGCTAAACTCGTGCACAACTATACATTTCCTCTCTTTTTTTTTTCTTCTTGCTGAGAGCACCCTAAATTTTACCAGAGACGGCATCCCAAACCCTTGTAGACAAAGATCTGCAAGTCTATCCAGGGGGATGCCGAACCAGCTGACGATTCACTTTTGGTTTTGCAACTGGTTCGTGTTCCTGATATTACGTCATTGCGATAAAAAGAAAAAGGAAAAAAAAAAAAAAGAAAAAAAAGAAATTAGATGTGGGAAATACTTTTTGCCATATACAAACCCGGAATGAGCCGAGACATCACGTGGCGAAATATCGTGCAAAACGCTGTTTTGGCTTTGGTAGTCTATGTTGTACATGCCTCTTAATTGTGTGCTAAACGATTGAGCGGAATCCCGAACCATTGGCGGTCCGTTACTTTGCTCGTCCAAGCTCCCGCAATCTAGAGTTCTCTTAGCTGCAGCCACCCTCAACCGCTATTGCGCCCACGGTTAGCCCACGGTGGTAAAGGTGCATTCGGAAATCATGCATGGCCAAGTCCGGGCGGTAACCACTCCTGCCAAAGACGTTCCTCCAACTTAGACCCACGCAAATGTAACTGTTTCCTGTTCATCCCCATGTAGCCATTCTAGGAAGTGTTGCTCGTGCGTGCCTTAGCCCCCCCCTTCCCTCCTCCTGTCCGCGGCCACCTGTGCATAGCTAGCTCACTCGTTCTGGATGCAATACTTTCCATATGTCGACACAAATGGTGATGCGTTGGCAGGAGGTGCATGCATCCGGCCAACTTTGACAGGGTGCACACGGATGACCTGGTTCAGACAGATGACAGGGATGGCGTACCGGGATCCATCTGCAACCTGAGGAACCGCCCAGGACGTCCTTCTGTAACTGCCGTTGTTGTTGTTGTTGCTTGCGGTGTTCCCTGGGTGGCTGGCCAAGTATATGTGCGTGAAGTGTAAGCTATATTGCATCAACCTCGGCATTTGGACAATATTGGGGCTCTAGAACGAGATGAAATACATGGTCAGTTATCAAACGATGGATACCGTGGACAAAGTAAAAAAGCACACCTGTAAGGTTACCCCGATTTACTCGGGAACCCCCCTGAACATCGTCGGGGGGTCATCTCTTTTAAGGACCACCAGTAGTGCCACTAATTGGCGATACTTGTACCCAAAACAAAATAAGGTTAACCACTCGGGATAAAAGTAGCCAATGACACCACAAGACACAAGTTCCAGGGAGCTGAAACATATAAAATCACCATGTGCAAACTAATTTGCCAGTAGTGTATGTCAGTAGGTTCCCGCCAGGTTTTCTTTCGGTAACTGCTATAGGCAATTCGATCCAAAACAGAGAGTACCAAGTTTCACATGCAAACAACCTAAGCAAATATTTCCCAGCTACAGAATACTCAGAAGACACCGGTCATCCGACCCAATTTCCAAAAAGAAAGGGAGAGTGGCAACCGCCCACAGTCCCTCCTCCCTATGGTTTATCTTGATTGCAACTTCTCTGGTGTTTTTGTGTGTTTTTCTGTTTTTTTTTATGTATTTTTTTTTTCCACTGAATATTTGCAGCAATTTTCTTCTTTTGTTGCTGCCAACCCAAACGAGTATGGCGAAAAAGAATCCCCCTTCCAAGAAATTATATCCAACACAGTGTTTCACTTTTTTTTATCCACACACCGCAAAATCAACCCGTACTAGTAGTACTATTTTGCCAGTGATTGCTCACATGGTGGTTTGGATGAAAACTGAAACACCGTGTGTCATTTGCAACCAGTTTTGAGAAGACGCGGAAGCCAACATGAAACAACAAGACATTTCCGGGGATATAACCGTTACGTATAGAAACATGCCCTACGTATGCTTGGAGCTACTAGAACAACCACAAGAAAATATCTCCAAAAGTCAAGAGAAATAGTTTGATAATAAGGATGATGCTGGGAGACAAGCAAAACATGCCATGTCAACTCGCTTTCGAGAGACCTGTCTTCCGCTGGGATATATAAGGATGCGTGGTTGTCCTGTCCACGGAAACAAGAATGAAACACATGATAAACACCATAAAAATGATACTTGGACCGTTATTCTTTATACTTTTCGTCAATGTTGCCTCGGCTAAAGCGGTGTCTGGAATCTTCACGAGCTTAGACAGTTTAGAATGGGAGAGTGACGACATTAATTATAAATATGCTTCTCCTCGGTATCCCAGCTGGGTACCCACCCTCAGTTGGAGTATTGATGGAACCAAAGTAAGTGCTGGTGATACGTTCACATTAACCATGCCATGTGTGTTTAAATTCAATTATGCTGAAACCACTATTGACTTGGGGACTGGAACGGCAAGTTATGCTACTTGCACATTCAACCCTGGTTATACTGTCGTGTCGTATTCCGAGTTAAGCTGCACAGTCTCAAGTGCAGTAAATGCCAACACATATGCCCACGGGACTATTCGTTTTCCTTTGGTTTTCAATATAGGGGGATCCGGCGGTTCCGTTGATTTGGAGGGTTCCAACTGTTTTCATGGCGGTAGCAATGCCGTGACATTTAGTGACGGGGGAAATGACCTCTCGGTAGATGTTGAATTTGAGAAGGATACAACCGACACCACCGACCGTTTTTTGATAAAGCGCACTATCCCACTATTCAATCAAGAGCAGCACTTACTTGTTGCAGGCGATTGTGCATCTGGTTATAGTTCTGGGAAAATTGGTATTGAAGCTATAGACGGAGGGAAGATTGATTGCGACTCGGTACACGTGAAAATGACCAGTGTATTAAATGATTGGAACTTCCCCATGGATGCACTTGATCTTGAAACCGAATTTACGTGTTCTGAGGTGGGGTTCTTGGCAGCGTACAAGTCGATTGAGGACGGATTCAGACCATTCGTCGATGCCCTTATCAAAGATACAACTGGCCTTGAGTCACCGCCAAATTTCAAATACACTAACACGTTCACTTGCGCTGGATTTTCTGAGGTGAATAAAGATATCACGCTCAGGTGGTCTGATTATTCAGGTGCTGATATTGAAAGCAATGGCCAGGAAATTGAGGTTATGACAGTTACATACTCCTCAACAGTAACTCAAGTAATCACCTTGCCCTGTTATCCTGACGACCCAATAAAGACAATTGTTGTGAATGTTCCTATTCCTACTTCCACTATTACAAGCACCCACACCGATTCGATTACAAGTATCTATACCAAGACTGCCGACATTGGAGAGACTGGTACTGTTGTTGTGAATGTTCCTATTCCTACTATTACTATCACAAGCACCCACACCGATTCAACTACAAGCATCTATACCAAGACTGCCGACATTGGAGAGACTGGTACTGTTGTTGTGAATGTTCCTATTCCTACTTCGACTATCACAAGCACCCACACCGATTCGATTACAAGCATCTATACCAAGACTGCCGACATTGGAGAGACTGGTACTGTTGTTGTGAATGTTCCTATTCCTACTATTACTATCACAAGCACCCACACCGATTCAACTACAAGCATCTATACCAAGACTGCCGACATTGGAGAGACTGGTACTGTTGTTGTGAATGTTCCTATTTCGACTATTACTATCACAAGCACCCACACCGATTCAACTACAAGCATCTATACCAAGACTGCCGACATTGGAGAGACTGGTACTGTTGTTGTGAATGTTCCTATTCCGACTATTACTATCACATCTACCTATATTGGTGTCTCACCATCATACACCACAGAAACGGCCGCCATTGGAGAAACGGCAACTCTCATCGAGTTTTTGCCAGTGCACATCACCGCGACAGTTACGACTTGTGATTCGGAAATGCAGCTTGGCGCAACCGTCACTGCAACAGAAATAGTTTCTACTGATATCACCGATATTGTTAAAATATTGACACGTTGTCCCGAAGATCTTTCACCTGAATCTTCACCGGAGACTGAACAACGTACCAAAAGACCAACGTCATCGATGGATATGAGCAATGATTCAATTACTGTCGAAAGTTCCGTGAATAATGACAGCACCAGCGAAGAGAGTATTGTTACTAGAAGCTTGGAAGATAGTGAATCGTCTGGGACAACTACATCCACCTTGTCTACATTTGAATCTTCGTTCACAGATTTGGAAAGTGTCAGTGCTTTGGAAACAAGTTTGGCTGGGGTGAGTTCGGTAACTATGTCGTCCATCAACGGAAACCGCATAAACCAGGTATACAGCGCTAGTGAAACTTCCGGAGTGTCCACAACAGAAGCTACTAGTATCGAACAAGACACGGCTACCCAATCGGTTGGTCAGCCCTCTATCACGGAGACCACTGATTCCAGTTTGCATACTTTGCCAAACTCCATTAATGTTTTCACCACCGTTCCTACTGGGCAGGACAACAAATATGTACCCACTGAGTATCACGGATCCGCACCTAATTCGCTGAATCCAATAATGGTATTACTTATTAGCATGTTGGTGGTATTTTTCGGTTAAGCTCAACAACTCTTTTCTTTAGTTAATTTCTATGTCAAAACATGTAAACTCGTCTGTTTTGGATTTGTAACTTTGCTTATACCATTTTTGCACCAGTTTACTATATAATATAGTTTTTACGTCTTATTGCTACTCGCAATAGCGGTAAAAAATCGTCCCATCTAAACCAGCGTTTTCTAGTTCCTCCCTTGTTTGCCCAATAGACGAACCAGCTCCAGCCAATTTCTGTTCCTAGTCAAAAGACTTTTAAACCGTTAGGAGAATCGTACATAAAAATAAACCAGAGAATCATGAAGGAGAGAGATGCCAGCCAAAAGGAAAGACAGAAAAAAAAACAAAAAAAAAACAAGGACTAAACAAGGAACAGGGCAAAAGGGAGCACCACGAAATTTTTGGTTATCAGAGCAAGAAAACCCACTTGGCTCTACGACACTCCACCCCCTCCCAAACAGGTTACGTACTTACGCCAATTGCATCGTCTACTAAAGCAGAACCCCACCAGCTCCAAATCGTAGTCTCTAGTCAATTCTCACGTGTCAGTTAATTTAGTCCAAGAGATCTAAGTAGCAGAAGAAGACGGCGGTGTGACCACAACTATACAATGTTTGAATCATTAGTGGCCAACTTATTGAACCGTTTCTTAGGAGCGTATTTAGAGAATTTCGACCCTAAACAGCTAAATATAGGTATCTGGAGCGGCGATGTGAAACTTAAGAACTTGAGGTTGAAGAAGGAGAGTTTGGACAAGTTTAAATTGCCCATCGATGTCAAATTTGGCCATTTGGGCGAGTTAACGTTGCAGATTCCATGGTCCAACCTCAAATCTAAACCGGTTCGGGTGATTGTCGAGGACTTGTACATTTTATGTTCCCCAATTATATTGAGGGACTATGATGAACACGAAGAAGAGCAGCGCGTGCAACGCATCAAGCAGGAGCGACTCCGCGAATTGGAAACCTTGCTCCAAGCCCAACATCCGGGCCTGGAATTGAATGAAAATTTGACAGGCAATGAATCATTCACGGAATCGTTGGTGACAAAAATAATCGACAACTTACAGGTGACCATTAAAAACATCCATATTAGGTATGAAGACGACGAGGTCTTGACAGAGTCTCCTTACTCTGTTGGGCTAACCCTAAATGAGTTGTCGGCAGTAAGTACCGATGAAGGGTGGACTCCTTCATACATCGCAATTATGGAGACGTTAACGCGAAAGTTGTTAACCCTAAAGGGGCTTTCGTGTTACATGAACACCCAGGCGACATCGATTTACACCAAGAACCACGAAGGCCTTCTCGAGAAATTTAGGCAATCTATCAGCGGAGACGATGCTGAATTTGAATACCTTCTTAAGCCAGTGTGTGGAACCGGGAAGCTAACGATTAATAAGGCTGGCGCCACCGAGTTTTTCCCCCACATCCGGTCGGAGTTGTTCTTTGATGAATTCAGTGTGGAGTTGAACTCGCAGCAGTACCTGGACATGCTCTGGACAGCGTCGAAATTTCACTGGTATATGCGCACGTTTAAATTCCGTAAACTTCGACCCAAAACTTCGCCCCAAGACACCCCGCTAGAATGGTTTAGATACGCGGCCAAGTCGGTATTGAATGAAATCCATGACCGGAACTACAAGTGGAGCTGGGAATATCTTTTCCGGAGACGACAACAGCGGTTGGCGTATAAAAAGTTGTGGAAATTGAAATTGACCCAAAAATTGACCAAGCCAGAGGATATAAACGAATTCCAGTCATTGGAAACTGAACTACCGTTTGAGGACATCAAGTTTTACCGAGCATTAACAAGAAATGAGATGAGGAGAGAGAGACAGGACGTTTCGTTATTCCATAGCCCATCGAGCGCCGAGGGCCGAAACGGCGACAATGCAAAAAGTTCTGGTGGATGGTTTTCGACCTGGTGGGGCGCTAGTGCCGAAACCCCAGCTCCAGAAGACACAACCAACGAACGCGGAAATGGTTCTCCGGACGACTTGGATCTCTCGTTGACTGAAGAACAACGAAAGGCGTTTTATGAAGCCATTGAGTACGACGAGAACTTAACCACCTCGGTAAGTGATGTGCCAAGTGATCGGGTAAAAGTCGAAATCTCAGCATTGCTAAATAAGGGAGGCTTGTCCATAAAACATAAGGATTCTCCCACTAATTTGGGCGAGGTTGTGTTTGAAGGATGCCAGGTTCAAATTTATCAAAGGCCAAACTCTCTCCTTACTAATTTTCTGCTCCAGGAGTTCAGAGTTGAAGATGGAACCGGCACGTCTCTTTACAAGCATATTGTTAGTGTCAAACAAGCCCATTCTGATTTGCACGAAGATACCAGCTCCGTTGGTGATTCCTGGACCTTGCTGACAGGCACTGATGACAGCGACCCATTCTTCTATGTTTCTTTTGAAAACAACCCCCTTGACAACAGCGCCGACTCTGTTTTGCTTGGTAAGCTCAAATCGATGACTATTTTCTATAATCCCAAGTTCATCGAGGAGATTATTCGATTCTTCACTGTTTCTCAAGTTAATATGGACACAATGGGAGCGATTATGAATGCCGCCGAGGCCACTATGGAAGGTTTAACCACCCAGACGAGGATCGGGTTACAGTACGCCTTGGAGGAGCATAAGACTATCAATGTTAAGTTGGATCTACAGGCCCCGCTATTGATTATGCCTCTTGACCCATCCAGCTTCAAGTCGCCAGTGGCGATACTAGATGCTGGTCATATCAGTGTTGTCAGTGATTTGGTTGATAAGAGCATCATCCAGGAAATCAAAGATAAACAGCGCTACACCAGTGCCGACTTGAAGAAATTGCAGGACTTGATGTACGACCAATTCCAGCTAACCCTCGAAGATACCCAGTTTTTGGTTGGTCCCAATATCAAATCAACTATGGAGCAGCTACACACCCCGGATATCCCGAAGGATAAGCTGTCGTTGATGTTGGATAAGTTTGATCTTCAATTGCTCTTGGGAGTGTCCATCCTTCCCGAAGCCACCGACTTGGCGCGGTTTAGACTTGGCGGCAAGGTGCCTCTAGTGAACCTAGCCATGAATGACTTTCAATACAAAACCATCATGCAGATAATAGATACCGCCATTCCAAGCATGGATTCGGAGAGTGCTGATGCTGCAAGCATTTTCGACGCGTTTGGGAGGAACGACAAAGATGGCGGCGATAACGACGACGACGACGACAGCGATGAAATTAATGTGGAGGATGTAGTAGATGCCCAAACCGCCACTGGCCAAACACGAAATAAACAACAGCACGTGTTCGAGCTTGAATTCTGTGTGGACCTCATCCGGGTTTCCTTGTCACGGTGCATTGACGGCGTTACTTTACAAGCAGAACCCTTGGTTGACTTAGTTGGGGACTCATTGGATCTACGCTTTTATTCCACCTTGGACCAAATGCACGTGAACCTCGATTTGCGCGATATTAATCTTTTCGACCATATCGAGAAGTCGGGGGTGCCCGAGTTTCAGCGGCTCGTTTCGTCTGCGTCAACAGGTGAGTCTTCATCAGCCCCATTGTTTCAGGTAATATATGAGCGAAAGCAACGGCTCGTGGAGTTTCATGGCAACGAAATCGAAGTGTTTGACCAGGAAGTGAAGGTCCAGATTGCTGCGCTTAAGTTTATCATATCCCGAAAATCCCTATTGAGTATCCTAAACTTTATCCTTAACACCTTTACTGACCCCAATGCGGCTCCTACACCGGCAGACGAATTGAAGCACAATTTGAAAGACGACTCCACTGCGCCACAAAAAATCAACGTTGACGTTAGCCTCGATAGTATTATACTAGTTTTGAACGAAGACGGGGTAAAATTAGCCACCGTCAAGCTCGGACTCGCCCAATTCAACGTTTTCCTCTTGCCGGAGTCGATAGATGTTAGTGGGAAGTTGGGGACGTTTACTTTGCATGACGAAATTAACCACGGGGCTCCAGCTGGTTCAGTGGTGAGGAACTTGATACACATGAGCGGCGACAACCTTGCGGAGTTTAAATATATAACATTTGACCCGGAAACCAATACACATCCATACTCGTCATTGGTTGAATTCAAAACGGGGTCAATGACGGTTAATTTTCTTGAGAGTTCCTTCAATAGAGTTTTGGCCTATCTAAGCCAATTCCTCCGCATGAAGGCCATTTACGACACCGCTCGGGAAGCGGCCATCAACCAGGCCAACCAGCTCGAAGAAAAAATCAAGTTTAACATATTGGTCCAAGCCCCCACGATAGTGTTTCCCTCATTAGCCGGCGAGGACCCCGGCCGGAGTAACAAGTTATTGTTCGACCTTGGTGAGTTTTATGCCCACAATGAATATGTCCTGGCCGAGAACCTTGTGAATGTGATTGAACTTGGGATTAGAAACGTCAGCCTTCTGTCAGAATTATTCTTTACCGATGTTGACGGGCCCACGCGCACCCAGATCGTTAAAGGGCTTGATATTGCATTCAGCGTTGGGTACCTTGAGAAATATGTTGAAGGGATTCCCACGTTTGTGATAGATGGCAGAATGCCCGAATTGGATTTGCATTTGACTGAGTTGCAGTCCCAGATGTTGGTCACGTTGTCGGATTCTTTGTCGCGAGTGGTTGATTTTGATGATCTACAAATGAACCTTGGCGATATCGAGACCGAAGCTGCGTACGCGAATAATGTTCTTAAGCACAACACTCAGCTATTGCAACAGCAGCAGCAGCAGCAGCAGAAGGCACCCAGCGAGCCAGCGCTCCAGCCAGCTATATTAAACCAGGAAGATATTCCCGCCAGTCACATAATGGCGGATTTGCGATTTGAGGTGCCCCGTGTTTCTTTGACTATATACAACCGCACATTTCAGAAATTCAGTTTGGAGGACCTCAAGCTATCCACATTTACCATGGACAGATTTGCGTTGAAATTGGATATGGAGCAGAGCACGATGTTCAAGTTGAAAGTAAGCGTCAAGTCGTTTATTGTTACGGACGTGCGGAAATTGTCCGCTAGCAAATTCCCCGTTCTTATACCTAGCGCCGATGACGTGGAAAACCAGTTTGTACTACAGGCGTACTCGTCGGGAGCGGTGGACCGCCGGAGTATCACGGTGATGTTGAATATTGAAAACCCCAAAACGATTTTGGCTCTAGACTACCTATCGGAATTGCAGGTGTTTTACAACAAGGCGATGGAGTCGGGTGGCCGAGATGCCGTTGAGTATGCGCTAGTCCCTGGACATCGTGATAGTATTGCCAGTGTATACAGCGGAGGCATGTTGAGGAAAAAGTCTGTGTCATCAGTTGTTGGGGCATTGGCAACACCAGAGCCCACGAGAAAGTCGTCGTCAACAGCAGCGATGCCAATCGGGTATTCGATTAATGTCGTTAACCCTTCAATCATCCTACTTGCCGACGATACTAGAGAGGATACCGAGGCGATTGTTTTCAAAGTGGAGCAGTTGTTGATAACCAGCCAGAATATTGTATCCCTCGCTGGGAACAACATTGGCATGTACTTATCCGTGATGAATGACTTTGACAGTGTCAATTACCGGATTATTGATGATTTTTCCGTTTCCTTTGCCCACGACTTGCGGGGTTCCACCCCGACGAGCTTTTTGTCCAGTATCCAGGCGTCAATAGATCCGCTCGTTTTGCGGGTGTCGTTACGCGACATTAGGCTTGCGTTGAACATCTTTAACCGCGCCAGTGAATTGTATACAAAAGCTCAAGGGGCGGCGGTACCTGCCAGTGACACCGAGAATGCCGAGTACAAATTTTCCGAAGATTTCAAACGCAAACTCTCGCAGTACGCACCAAGCGTAGCATCAACGGTTTCTCACGATTCGCCAAACGTAGACCCTCCGCCAGAAGGCGTTGCTATTGTCAAGGGTGAAGAATTTACCTGCAGTGTAGGGGGCGTGCGTTTTGTTTTGATCGGTGACGTGTCGGAATTACCGGTGCTTGACGTAAGTGTAATGCCGTTCGAAATACTAGCTGTCAACTGGTCCACCGACCTTAATGCCGAATTGCACGTTGAGTACTATATGAACATATTCAACTATTCCAGGTCATCGTGGGAAGCGTTGATAGAACCGTGGCCGGTGTCGATCTACGCTTCCCAGACGGGAGCGCCAAAGTCAAAGCTATTGGTGGAGGTTATCTCGAGAAAGTTAGCGGAAATCACGGTAACGTCGAGGTCGATCGCCTTATTGTCGCAAATCTCCGAGTTGATCACCACCGAGGAAAAGTTGAAACCAAGGGGCGAAGACAAACCTTATCTTATCGTGAACGAGACAGGGTATGATTTGCAGGTGTGGTCAGAAACAACCGATCAACAAACCAAAATAAAGATCGAGTCCGGAAAGACGGAGCCGTGGACGTTTGAGGACTGGAGACAGATACGTGAGAATTTAGACGCCGACAATGTGGGAAGGCTAGCGGTTTCGTTTGTCGACTCGGCATACGAGGATTTACACCACATCTCGGCCGCCAATGAAGGAGAAGAATTGTACATGTTGACCCCTCCGCGGAACGGAGTCCACACCCGATTGTCGGTTGATATTGTGTTGCGAGAAGACAACATCAAGGTGATCAGACTAAGGTCCACGGTCGTTGTTGAAAATGACGCTGACATAGCACTTGCGCTTGAAGTCAGCTACGACCACGGCCGTGTGAGCGAGGTAGTCATCAATTCCAAGGAAAAGAAGGCCCTTCCCATCGACCTGGTGTATTCTGGCCAAATAAGAATACGGCCGCTAATCAACACTCCTTATGGGTGGTCGGAGGAACTGATACACTGGAAAAGTGCGTTTAACTCCCCGCTCTCGTTGCAGTGCCATTCCACTGTGAAAAAAGATACCTCGCTGTATTATTTCCAGGCCGAGGCTATATACAACCACGACGAGCCGTTGGCTAGAGTATACCCCCACATGCACTGGGTGGTCTCCAGCCCATTGGAAATTGAGAATTTGTTACCGTTTGATCTCGACTATCGGTTGTATGACAAGAATAACCGCCAGGACTGGAGCGGAAGCATCAAGAGGGGAGTGAAAAACTATGTCCACGTTGTTAGTCTAGATAGCCTACTACTTTTGAGCGTTACTCCGCAGAATTGCGGTTACCGAAAGTCGGAGTTTGCTATCATACACCGTCCCAGGCATAGCGACTTTTCCAAAGAAGATGCCATTACTTTGCGGGATGACAACTCGACCATTTTGAAGTTGAAAATATTCTACCCTCGAAAACAGGCGGGAAGTTCGAGCTTGAAGGTGGTGATTTACTCGCCCTATGTAATATTAAACCGAACGAATTTAAATCTAATGGTTGGCGAGCGGGGCAATAAGATCTCCCTCGCGTCGTCCCGATCAGCAGGGTCAAACCGGCTGCTGCCAACAATGTTTTCGTTTTATGAGTTTGGCGACCGAAGAAACCGAGCTACAATTAAAGCCCCGGAAACTAACTGGTCGGAGCCTATGAGTTTCGACGCCATTGGCCAATCGAGCGAATTGAAGCTACAGCTACTTGGGAAACAGGCAGAAGTGAACCTCGGGGTCACTGTGCAGGAAGGGGAAGGGAAATACAACTTGACCAAGGTAGTTACCATCGCTCCACGGTATGTCCTACTCAACAAACTTGACGAAGAGCTTCTGATGGTTGAAAACGGAACTACCAAGCAAATGAGTATCGCCCCTGGTGCATCATTACCTCTATACGGGTTGCGGTGCATCGAAAAGAAAAACGTATTGATCAAGTTTTCCCACCAGTCCAAATCATGGTCACCGCCGTTTTCCATTGACGATGTGGGACAATTATTTATCAAGGTGTTTAAGAACGAGATAGGACAAGTGTTGGTTAAAGTGAATGTTTTGCTAGAAAACGCCACCATGTTTATCCATTTTGAGAATGGAAACAACGAGTGGCCGTATTCGATTCGGAACTTTACCGATGAAGAGTTCTACATCTACCAAAACGACCCGAATATAGACGCCAACGGAGAACAGGTTAGCCGCGACACTCTATACAAACCGATATACTACAAAATACCGCCAAAGAGTGTCATGCCGTATGCATATGATTACCCCAATGCGATTATTAAGGAGATTATTGTGCGGTCCCATGGTCGGGAGCGCGCGGTAAACTTGGCGGAAATTGGGAACTTGAAGCCATTTCGGCTACCTGCGATTGTCAACAAAGAACAATGCATAGTTGACCTTAATGTTGTCGCTGACGGTCCTACCCAGTCGTTAATTATCACCAACTACGACGCCAGCACCAGTCTTTACCGGTTGCAAGGGTCAGGGAACTCAGCCTCCTCGACCAATGTTTCGCAGGGTCAATTTGAGGCGGTGGAGAGCGAGCAAAACTTTGGCACCAGCATTGTGGCCAAGTTTGATGGATTTGGAATTTCACTCATCAATACTCGCAACCAAGAGTTGTGCTACGCCACATTGAAGGGATTGGAATTTCGCTACAATGAGTCAGGTTTGTACCAAACTTTTAGTGTGAAATTGAAATGGATCCAAATTGATAACCAGCTATACGGGGGGATATTTCCGATTATACTATACCCCAGTGTCATTCCGAAAACCGGAAAGGAGTTGAACAACCACCCGTCCTTTTCGGCATCGATATGCAAGGTCAAGGATGATACCCATGGGGTTTTGTTTGTCAAGTACGCCACGCTTTTGCTTCAAGAAATGACCATCGAAATCGATGAAGATTTCTTGTTTGCGTTGCTAGACTTTTCCAAATTTCCTGGCGCATCGTGGAACAAGGAGAAGACGGATAGACTTTGCGACGATGACTTGGATATACCGGAACCTATTCTGCTCAGCGCCAACAACGACATATACTTTGAAGCGTTGCATTTGCAGCCAATACAAGCGAATATATCCTTTGTCCGGACCGAACGGGTCAATGCCGAGGACAGGGGGTCGTCCCAAAACACGTTGATGTTCTTTTTCAATGTTTTAACAATGGCCATCGGCAATATCAACGATGCCCCCATAAAGTTGAATGCGCTATTTATTGAGAATATCCGGGTGCCCACGCCAATCTTAATGGACTCGATACAAACCCACTACAGCCAGTCTTTTTTCTACCAGCTTCATAATATACTTGGTTCTGCTGATTTTTTGGGCAACCCGGTTGGGTTGTTTAACCAAATCTCATCGGGAGTTCTAGATATATTTTACGAGCCCTACCAAGGGTTTGTTTTAAACGACCGTCCGCAGGAACTAGGTATTGGCATTGCCAAGGGGGGGTTGAGTTTTGTCAAGAAGACGGTTTTTGGCTTTTCCGACTCGCTAGCCAAAGTAACCGGGTCTATCGCCAAGGGCCTAACAGTGGCAACCATGGATCAAAAGTTCCAGGAACGTCGGCGCTTGAACACAAAGAGAAACAAGCCAAAGCACGCGCTCTATGGGTTTGCCAGCGGGGCAAACTCTTTCTTTGAGTCTATTTCTTCGGGTGTCAGTGGCGTGGCTTCGGCTCCCATGGAAGGTGCGGCGGCGGAAGGTGCAGCTGGGTTCTTCAAGGGCCTTGGGAAGGGGATCATTGGGTTGCCAACCAAGACGGCAATTGGGTTCTTTGACTTGGCGGCAAATGTCAGTGAGGGTATCAGAAACACCACTACTGTGTTTGATGGCGAAGGGTTGGATAAGGTTAGATTACCACGATATGTGTGTCCAAACACTACCATAAAGCCATACGATTCCCGTGAGGCCCAGGGTCAGTTCTGGATGCACAATGTCGACGGCGGGGTCTACTACGAAGAGACGTACCTAGCCCACTTGTTGCTATCGGGCGAGGAAAAGGCGATCTTGGTTACGTACGAAAAGATTATTCTCTTTGATGTCAACAAGTTACTATCACGGTGGGTGATTGATTTTGATGAAATCAAATCCATAGCTGTTGAGCCAACTGGCTTGGTTATCAATTTGAAAACGAGGAGAGGTCCGTTTATCCCTATTCCGGAAAAACGTAGCCGAAGTTTCCTTTATCACAAGATTGCCTTGGCTGTGGAAAAGTTCAACAAGCATTGTCGAATTGTTCTTTAAGAGAATGCGTGTACTACATTGTTATTGCTATTATATACATGCTTTAGTTTAGAAATACTTTGCCAGCAGTTCCGAACCGTTTTTTGAAAAGCCCCACAAACCGCTCCGGTGCTTCTCGTTTAAGGGTCTCCACTTGTATCTGGCCAACACTGACAAACCCCTCGTTTGCTTTCACAATTAGACCCTTTCTCCCCAATACAAATTCCCCCGCGACAGTTAGTCCGTGCGGGTGGCCAATTTCATTGGCTCCGATTTCGGTGACGTCCGAAAGAATAACCCGGGTGGGTTTCACCTCGCTTTTCACCCTCTTTTCGAGAAAAGTGAACACCGGACCTAGGGCGTCGTACATTCTCTTTATCTGCCGACCCAGCATTTCGCCCCAGTGTACACGTTTGTCCTTCGGCGCAAGCTTTGGCGCCAAAGAATACGGGTGAGTGTCCGTACCCAGCTGGTATAATTTGGGGTTCAAGAACCTATTCTCGTGGATCGACTGCACAAGCAAATCGCCACCAATCTCACCACACTTCTCAACTAACGTGACAATGTTATCGCCTTCCAAGATGGGCACCGCCTGCGACTGAGCAATGATATCGCCGCGGTCGAATTTGGTGGGGTGCAATGTTTGGACAGTAACACCGGTAGTTTTGTCGTCATTGAGAAGGGAAAATTGCAATGGCGAAGCGCCAGAATACGTTGGAAGGAGCGACGGGTGAACATTCAACCCACCGTATTTGCAGCTGTGTATAAAATCGGCCGGGATCAACTTTCCAAACGAAACCGCTATAGCCAAGGAGAATTTGTGTTCCGACAACAATGCTAGTATTTCGCCACCGGTGTCGGCTCGTAGTATTGGGATCCCCAACTCGGAAGCGGCATTTCCAATCGGCAAATCAACAAACGTCTTGAGCTTCCTCCCAGTTGGCTTGATCCTTCTCGTTATAACGTGTATAGATTCGATTTTGTGCGGATTGGACCTGGAGTACTGGTGCAACTTTTTTAGACTGGCTGTGCTGAAATAGTCGCTTCCAAAGAATGCAATGTGTAGAGCATCGGGCCGAGATGTGGACAAGTGCCGGAAATAATTAGTGATGCAATACCGTGAGACACCACTACGTGCAACGACAGGCGTTGCGGCTGGGAACTGAAGCATGTAATGATTACTTTAGGAATAACCACCGGGTGCTATAGTGATGGGGTGCAGTAATACGGATGGCGGGTATAAATGTCGTACGCGGACCCTCAACGAATTAGGGCAAGAGAATGTGTACTG